>MU228049.1:2233708-2248953 GCA_018584345.1 Thuja plicata | reverse complement strand
TATATATATATATATATATTTATGAATTTTGGTAATGAGAGTGCAGTTTTTAAGAACATGAGTAATACGCAGTAATAGTAGGAATTGATTTAAGAAAGATAATAGCTTTCAGGATAAGGAAATGTTTTTTGTAGAATAAAAGATTAAGATGAAAGATGATAAAGTTCTTTTAAGTTGATTACCATGAATCTTTGGTTCGGAAAATATGTTAGACTAGATTAATATCTCATTTAGGAATTTTTTTTCCATTCTTTTAGTCTATTATTATAAGATGATTATAGAACGAAGGTATTTTTAGACTACTTTTTCCCCTTAATATTAAGTTTATGAAAATTTTGGAATTCTGTGATTCTAGGAAAGGTAAAGAGAGGATAACATCATTTGTGATTTATTTAAGTAATGTTTTTATTCAAAGATCTTATTTTCATTAGTGGATACAAAAGATGGTATCCAATAGTGAAATTAGATAGTAACATTTATTGATTAATCATCAACAAGCTTAGATACTCTCTATTTGGATAAATACATAATTTTGTGATTCACTGTCTTTCATGATACTATATATAAGTATGTATGTTGAGGAAGGTCATGTTTAGTTTTATGATTGAAAGAAAATTGATGGCTCTATGACAGGAAATCTAACTCCTATTAAGCAATAAACATCATCAAATAGTGAATGTCAGGTATTTGACCAATCTTGTATAAAAAGGCAACTAACACAAAAATTTCAGAACTGATCTAGATAGGAAAATATATAATTAGCTTTTGTATTGTCATGGTTTTCATAGGTACAGGTACATAGGGGAAGATTACTACTTATAGGGAAAAGAGAAAAAGGCCAAAATTAGTATGAGAGTTTGGGAGATAATTTTCCCTGTAAAAATATGGAACAAATTAGACCAAAATTTGATTATTGTAATATGAAAGATTGAGATTTCTAACATGACAGAATGTCATCTGTAATAAGGCTAAATGTCATTTAGTAGAATTGTTTAGTATGCAAGTTTTTTTTTTCTTTTTGGGATACAACATGATGTTTTCTTACTGGTTCTTTCCTACCGGTATGCCCTTTTGATCTAGGTTTTGTAAACTTCTTATATTCAATAAATAAAATATTGGTCAATGGCCCATTAATTTAATGTAGAAAATGGTCAGGTGTTATTTATTTTTATTGTTTGATGTTTTACACGAGTAATAAAGATCAAGAGAATAACATTAGAAATATATTATATAATTTATTAATTAAGTGTTAAAACATGTTCTTACATTTGCATCAATGCATAGGCTAAACTAAAAAATTAAATTAAAGAAGATATACAAAATTAAAATTTTATTTAATAGATTCTAATATTTCAACCTTGAGAAGTCATGCAAAACATAGAATTTTGGTTCTCAACTTCACAACCCCTAAGCACATACCTTTCTTAACCATGAGAATTTGTACAATGCGCATGATATTCAATGTTCCTTTTCTCAACTTCGGAGCATTTATAACCTTTATTTGATTTACTCTTGAGAAGTCGTGCGACGATTATTTCACCATCTTCTCAACTTCTCAACGGTTTGAAATAACCTTTGCAAAGCTGCACTAGGTGTCTTCATGACTTCTCAACATCATTTGATTCTTTATTTTCCTAGCTGAGAAGTGTCACTTTGCATTAATTACTAAATGCTCAAATTTGGAACAATTATTCTTATCTTGATAAAAGACTCGAGAATAGATGCAAAGACTCATTTCGCAAATTCTAAACATGAAAACCTAAAGGATGCGACCACTCAACATGATTATCGATGTAACATTTTATACTTGAGATGTTGCGCATAACATTTACTCAAGACTTCAGATCCACTAACCTATAACATTGACAAAGTGTTGAGATGTTGAGAAACCCTAAGGAGCAACTTTATGACTTGAAAGACAACTTTCCCAAATAACTTGAGAAGTAACACATAACTATATTTGTGACTTCGCGACTTGAAAAAATGAATTTAAGCATGAATTCCTGATGATGATAAAATATGATTTAACACACACACAAACATTATAACACACAAATTTGACTAGAACCATGAATCTCAAATTTACAGTTTACTAATAATTCAAGAAACATGTCTCACTACTGATAATACAATATGAAATATGTCTTCATTCTGAATGAGTATGACAATTTCTAGGAAATTGGGAATTCATTATACTTCAAATTTCTATACAATAACAAGTTACAAAAATCATGAACAATAGTTTTAGAAATTGTAAATGTAATATGAGACAAGATTCAATAACTATAGTATACGAAGTATCTCTATAAAATTTATGAAGTATACTCTAAATACCTATTAACTCAATGTTCAATTATCACATCAGTGACTCAGTGAGCATTTTGACACTTCTATACCCCACATTCAATCCAACTCCTGAAATTCACTAGTAGTAACAAGTTCCTCTTCATTCTTAGTCGGGTATATAAAATCAAAAAATTCTTCATCTTCATTCTGAGTTTGGGATCGAGATCCATTGTTTGTCTCAAAAATAGTAGTAGCACCACCAGGTTTTGAAGTGTTGCAAAGAAATCATCTTTCACGCATGGAATTCCAAATTGTCAATGCGTTATCCTAAGGAAAATATTTAACATTGTTATACCAAATTACAAACAATCACAAGCAAGTTTCCAAATTTGTTTCTAGTTTTTTTCTGAGCTTTGATTTCAAAAACCCCAATGCCGTAAGAACTCTTTCATCTTCCACCCACCCCAGTGTCATCATTTGACATAAATCAATAAGTTTGAAATATCTTGATATTGAATCACACAATACTTCATGATATTCTATCCTTTTCCAATGCCTGGTTATTGCACCAGGTTCAAATGGATTCTCCAAATTATTCAACTGCAATTTGATACATGATGCAAATTGTCTACATCGGTTTTAAGATTAGGCGAATCTAAAATTCCTTCAATTGGTTGTTCATTGCAATCTGCATGTTTTGGAAACTCTCTCATCAATTGATCAATTCATTTATGAAAGTTATGTGCATCATTTTGTGTATCTCTAAAATTTTTCCAAAAATGAGGAGACACACAACCCATGCCTTCAATAATTTCTTCTTGAGGGAATCTTTTATGAATCTTGGTTGAAAGTTGGTAGGAAATTGACTTCAAAATATGACTAACAATCCTGTCAAAATTTGTCTTTTTAACTGGAAGTAGTCTGCCTTGCTTTCCCATCTTAGATTGGTGCATTGATATTTCATATCCTTTCACAAAAAAAACTTAAATTGGTTTTTGAATTGAATTGTAAAAAATTCTTAGCATGATTCAAATCTGTAATTATCTTCCACCTAAAAAAAATTGGGCTTTGAAGTGTTGTGATATCTAAATACAAAGCATCTAGGGAAATGCATGTCATTCTATGTAAATAAATATACTCATGGATATACATAGTTTTGTCATGGGATTTCTTAACAAGTTTTTTTATTAAATCCAGCATGGGGAGAAGACTGGCTAAAGTTAAGAGAGTCTCTATATCACTTAATTTATGTAATAGATCAGGAGCTTTGTCTATTGCAAGATTTTGCTCATATATTAGTCCTGTCAGGGATTGAGGTTCTATTAGAACTCCTTCTACTGGTCCATGCAAGGAGATCCATCTAGTCTCAACAACCTTGAGAATATTTTTTCCTGGTGTTACCCCCTCTAAAAAATCTTAAATTTTGCAAAACGTTTAAGAATTCTACAAAAGTAAGAGTATAGCTCACAGACTAGATCTTCAACTTTTCACACTGTACAAAAATCACTTATAGTTTTATATGCTAAATTCATTTAGTGGGCCATGCAATGTATGCCAAGCATGTAAGATGCAATACTAGTTTGTAATCTTACACAAAGAACATTCCTTTGGCCTATAATTATTGCAGCTCCATTTGCTCCAACACACACTAACTTATTTCTAAGTGTCTAATCATCCATAAAAGGAACTTAATTCAAATCTTTTTTGACTTTAAAATATAAGTTTTTTGATGTTGAATTGCCCCTCATTTTACGAACATAGATTAGATGAGCTTGGTGGGCATGTTCTTTTACTCTATACACATGCATAAATACCCAAGTAATTTTATATACTATAGTAACTTCATCTATGGATAATGAAATGAATTTGGACTATTTTACTTTCTCCTGTAAATTTTTCTTTTCCACCTTAGAAAGATAGTTTGTCATTTCCCATCCAGCATTTGTTGACCAATGTGACATAGGATAGTGATGAAATTTCAAAAAACATAATAAATTACCATATTCTGAGAAGTCTCTCATAGGTCATTCTCTAGGTAGAATATGGAAAACAACACTCATCTGAATGATCTTTGCTAGGTTTGCTGCATTGGTGGCATGTTTAAAGCCTACCTTGATTGAATTTACACTACTAGCAATTATTGCCATTCTCTTGTTATTCTCTTCATATTCTATGACATACTTAACATGGCATTCTTCCTTTGATTCTCATCTCACTAATGATATTTCTTGTCTGTCTATGGTTTTTTTTTAATAAACCTTATCAATATGCTTTTCTATAGTGTCAAGATTTAATTGTAACTTCTTCTCTCTTTTAGTTTTCCATTCACAAATCTTTGATTTTCCACCATTGTTTTGGACTGGTTCAATGAACCAATACTTTTCTACCAAATCAACCTTGAAATTTGTTGCCATTTCCCACTCCCGCCCCATTTTTACTTTCCTTTTTCTTTTCTTCTTACCAGCATCAATATTATCTTCTTTGCTAGCCTTTTCATCTAACTGGTTCTACGTATCCCTTATAACATCTTCTGTCGTGTCACCATTATTATCCTCATTTGATGCATTTTGATTTAACTCAATGAAAACTATAGCTTTTGGTGGTGGTAATGGTGAGTTACTATGAATGGCTTTTGTACTTGCAATTGTAGAAGTTGATGGAGCAAAAATGTTTCCTATTCCAAAGAGACCCTTTATGGTAGTATCTCTAAGTTTTGGGCATTTTGATGGCCTATAAATCCCTTCACTACCCTGAGGAGTCTTACCCTTGTCTACCCTTCCAATCCCTTCACTTCCCTAAGGAGTCTTACCTTTGTCTATGTTAGAATAACCCAGAGGGGGGGTGAATCAGTGGCCTAAAAAATATTCCAATAAATTAACCCAAAAACTTAGTACCACAATATTAAGCCTCTATTTATCTTTAGTCCTACAAGATGTATGCCTTCAAAAAAACTTATCAAATAACTACTGCTCGGAGTTCACTGTTAAACCTTATTCTTAATGTTTACTGATTAGTAGTCTTTCATTTATTGAAAAATAGTAAATTGCTTAGTGTATACTGATCAATCCAGATTTAGCTATGTGTAATTAAAAACACTAAATTAATGATTCATAAACACATTTGACACATGGATTCTTAATGTGGAAACCCCGTTAAGGGAAAAACCACTTGGGACTGGTACCCCAAAATTTTCACTCTTCTAAAGTGAGCTCAGTGAAGATCCAACCTTGTTAAAGGTTACAAACACACTATTTGGTGTGATATTTTTAGAGGATTTAATAGAATAGTTTTTCACTTGCTATCGATCATCTCTATGCTACCTTGTATGACCAAACCCAGTGTAGTTTTTCAAATGGTATCTAGCATCTCATGATATCTTCATGATCAAACTTTTTGGTACTCCTGGGATGTATCTCAATATAGAAAGGATCTTTAAATCCTGCTCGGCTAAGAGACTTTCTGAATCTATGGTTAAACTGACATAGTAAATGATATGTTCACACATACAACTTAGATTTATAGGTTTTTAGATCTATTGTAAGATCATAATACCTCTCTGATCAATATGTCTTTTCAATACCTTTTCTCCACTTCTTTTTTCTTGGTGTTGTTGTTCTTCTTTGTTGCTCAATGTCCGTAGAAATCTTTAGCTCTTTCCTCAGCTTGATTAATCAGGACTGTATGAAGTTATTCTTCATCAGTTTCTCTCCAACATCCTCTTTCTCTATTCACTCCCCTAATTCATAATGAATTAGATTGTATCTTTATAGACATGATATCACCATTTCTCACTTCTTGATTTTCTTGTTCTTGGTGTGATCCGCAATCTTAGCTAGTCTTTCTTTAAAGCTTAACTCCTATTTTATCTCGTAGATGTCTTCTTGCCAACTAGATAAAACAACTTTAAATCTTTTACTTATCTCTGGCTTTAAGTTGTCAATGAAAATAATGTTAACAACCATTTAAGTCTATCTTTAGCTCTGCTAGCTAAGTATTTTGTCATTTCTAAACTTCAGTTAATTTTGGTGTTTACTCTTTGATAGCTTTGGTCAACACTTTAGTTCTCCTCGGGCTACTCCATTGGGCATCACTGTGAAGTTATGCTTGTTGGTTATGCTTTTAATTCTTCTTGTCAGTAATTCTTGTCAGTTTTCTTGCTCGGTCATCACAATGACTTTGCTCTCGGGTTTCTCTGTCTGTCAGGTTCCACTAACCATCGGTGTTTGTAGTCACTTAGTGAATGATGTTCTTTTATGCAATACTGAAAGCATAATATTTATCTCTCTGATTCTCTCAAGTCTTTGACACTTTGAATATAACCAATCATATTATATCAAGTTTACATCAATGACAATACAATCCATTAAATGATTTAATGTCTTGCATTATCTTTCTACATTTTGGTGATCAACTTAAAATCTTCAAACTTTCAATTAGTTATATGTCATCAATATCTCCCTTTGGTATTGATGGAAACACACTACATTATCACACTATATTATTACTAATACAATATGAAATATAACAGTTGAAATTTATCAATCTCTCCCATTATAACTAATACAAATGTTTGGCTCTTGGTAAGCTCATATAGCTTAGATTTTTTTCTTGCAGAGTGAGCTCTCCAATCTTCAATCCCTTTACTGGATAGATGTATCAGCTTCAGTCTTTGTTTCTAATATGTGTTCCATCTTGATTGTTCCTCTCCTTGATCGTATTTTTTTTCTTTGACAATAATCTCTCCCTTAGTATGTATTCTATCCCTTATGTTACTTCTCTCCCTTAGATGGATATTTCATATGTAATCAATCTCTCCCTTTGGATATTGATTAACTCTTCCTTTGAATTCTTAGGAACTTCTCTCCATAGATAATTATATAATCTCTTCCTAATAATGAGATAATCTCTTCCTTATAATTCCTAATAATGAGATAATCTCTCCCTTTGACAACAATGCCAAACAATTCTTCCATATCAACTTCCATCCCTTTTTATAATATACTCCTTGATTTTTCCTATCCATCAGCAATAGAGTGACTTTGGTGTTCGGTGTAGATTTTTACCTTGCTATGTATAGATATATATTTGTAGCCCATCTCTCATCTTGCATCAACATGAATGATCTTATGATTGTTTGTAGGCTGATGCAGCCTCCTAGTCAGCTTACTGAATGATAGACAAGAGTTAGACCCCTAGTCTTTTTCTCAGGTACTCAAATGTATATTTCAGCAATGGCTTGGTGAATATATTAGGTAATTTTTCCTTTCATTGAACATATTATAGTATCACTTCTTTTCCTTGCACTTGTTGTCTTAATTAATGATACTTGATTGCTATATGCTTAGTCTTAGCATGGATGACTGGATTCTTAGAAATGTTAATTACACTGGTATTATCACAATAGATAATCACTGGTTCAATAATTTTCATATTCATAACTTCCACCAACTATTTGATCCATGCAATATTAGAGAAATTTGCAGCAGAAGCCACATATTTTGCTTCTGTAGTAGACTAAGAGATGCATCCTTGATTCTTACTAATCCATGTGCCAAGTCAGTCACCCATGAAGAATGCTCCTCCAGTTGTGCTCTTTTGGTCATCTATGTTTCTAGCCCAATCAACATCTATATAGACTTGAAGCTCAAATTTTCCTTCTCTTTTATACCATAAGCCATATTCCTTGGTGTTCTTCAGATATCTCAAAATTCTCTTGAAAACATTCATATGTGATTCTTTGGGATTAGCAAAGAATCTTGCACCTATTCCAACTGCATATGCAATATTTGGTCTAGTATGAACAACATACGTTAGTTTTCAAATCATTGATTTATACAAGGTCTGATTTACCTCATTTGATTTGTCTTCCTTTGTCATCTTACATCCGGTAGCCATAGGTGTTCCAACTCACTTGGAATCTTCCATCTTGAATATTTTCAACACTTCCTTGGTGTATTTGGACTGAGTGATATATATGCTTGCATCTTGTTGAAGAATCTATAGACCAGGAAAGAATATTATCTCCCCAAACATAGACATTTCAAACTCTTTGCTAATTTCATTAGAAAATAATGTACATAATATTTAATTTCCCTCAAACATGATATCATTAACAAATATTTCAATTAATCAAAATATTACCATCGGTATCTTCTTTTAAGCACAAATTTGTATTTTCACTTGTTCTTACAAATTCAATGCTTATGAATAGGAGTGAAGTATTTCATACCAGGATCTATGTGCTTGTTTCAATCCATACAAGGCTTTATGTAGTCTACATACCATGTTTCTCTTGTCTGGATCAACAAATCCTTCTGTTTGTTCAATACATACCTCTTCTTCTAGTATTCCATTAAGAAATGCAAATTTGACATCCATCTGGTATACCTTGAATCCTTTGAATGCAACATAAGCAAGAATAATTCTTACTCCTTCTAGTCTAGCAATAGATGTAAAGGTTTCACCATAATTATTTCCTTCTTCTTGTGCATATCCCTTGCATACTAATCTTGTTTATTTCTTGTGACTTCTTCATTCTCATTCATCTTATTTCTAAATATCCATTTGGTACCGATGACATTATTGTCATCAAGTCTCGGTACTAGTGTCCATGTACTATTCTTCTCAATCTGTTCTATCTCTTCATTCATAGAACTGACCCATTCCTCATTTTCAAGTGCAGTATTAATAGATTTAGGCTCAAAATGACAAAGTAAACATCTAGTATTTAGTGACTTACTTCTTGTTCTCATTCGAGCCTTCTTGTCTCCTATGATCTGATTTTGTGGATGATGTCTTCTGACATACTTTGAAAGTTTCATTTCAGCTCTTTGTTCATCATTCTAATCATCATCTTGACCTTCAATCTGATCTCTATCACTCGGTACATCACCTTGAGGATTTTCCTAACTTTCGGTAGTTACAACTTGATGCTTGGGGGCAATGTTCTGTTGCTTGGGAGTGATACACTATTTCTCAGGTAGAGTGTCAGGTTATTTAGTGTAAAGAAACCTTTTGTAGTCTTCTAGCTCTTTTTTTCTTTCCTTATCATTCTTCTCTGTAGATTTATCTATTCTTACATTTTCACTTTCAATGATCTTCTTAGATGACTTGTTAAGACATTTATAAGCCTTGCTTTTGGTAGAATACCCTAGAAAGATACCTTAATCACTTTTGGAGTCAAGCTTTCCATTTCTATCATCTTTTAAAATATAACATTGACTACAAATTTTTTTGAAGTAACTTACATTGGGTGTGTAACCATACCAAAGCTCATAAGGTGTCTTCTTTGTGTCCTTCTTCAATTGTACTATGTTTTATGTGTAGACAACATTACTAACACCTTCCCTCCAAAAAGTTTGAGTGATGCTTTTCTCAATCATCAATGTTGTTCCACAATCAACAATTTATCTATTTCTCCTTTCAACAATTCCATTTTGTTGTGGTGTTCTCGGTGCAGAAACCTGTCTTTTAATTCCATGCTCATTAAATAAATTAGTGAATTCATCTGAAACTAATTACCCTCCTCTATCAGATCTTAAGCATTTTAATTTCTTACCACTTAGTTTTTCTACCATAGCCTTATATCATTTAAACATCTTGAATGCTTCTGATTTATCTTTTGAGAACATAATTATCCATCATTCTAGAATAATCATATACAAAGAGAATGAAAAACCTATCTCCATAGTATCTATTTGTCCTCATAGGTCCACATAGATCAGTATGGAATAATTCTAGAATGGCTTTAGATGTATGGGATTTACTCTTGAAACTAGACTTTGTCATCTTAATTTTTTGACAATTCTTGCACATGATATGCTCAGGCTTTGACATTCTTGGTAAGCCTTTGAAGTTTCTTTTATTGCTTATCTTTATCATGTTGTCAAAATTCACAAGACACAATCTCTTATTCCATAACCATGTCTTCGTTTGTAGCCATTAAACAAGTGAAGTTAATGTCATCAAGGTAGAAAAAGGTTACCTTTTTCTGTTCACCAGTTCCGATCAACCTTCTCAATTCATTGAAGATCTTTGTCTTCTTAATCTCAAATGCTACTTGGTGACCTGTATTATTTAGATGTGAAACACTCAATAGATTATAATTCAGTCCTTTTATCCAGTAATCATTTTCATATTTGATTAGGTTATTTAACATTATAGTTCCTTTACCTTCAACTGGACAAGTTGTGTCATTACCCATTCTTATTGATCCACCATTATAGTATTCAAAGGTTTCAAACTTTTGTTTATCACTAGTCATATGGTGAGTGCAGCCACTATCTATAATCCATACATAATTCTTACTAACCTTAGATATGAGTGCAGTTTCTACATACCTTTCTTCTTCTTTGTCTGAATCATCCTTCATGGCTACAAATACAAACTCAATGTCTTCTTTTGATTCGGTGTCAGTATCATCAACTCTGTTCTCATCTAGGTAACAAGTTTTCTTCCCTTTGTCCTTGTAGTCCTAGGTATCCCTTCTGTCAAGTTGTCAGTTGCTTTGTTAATCTTTGTTATCACCTCGGTCAAACTTCTTTTCATATGTTTTGTCATTACTTCTATCATCTTTTCTTCTGTTAGGACATCTTGCAGCAAAGTTTCCAACCTCTTTACAATTAAAACATACAAGTGGTAATTTACCTTTGTATCTATGTTTGCCTCTCTGCAATCTTCTTTCCATTAATGCTTCAATCTCATCAAGTCCTTGATGCTCATTACCACTTTCACTATCATTTCTAATAGTGTGTCTATGAATTGACTTACTTATTTTCAAAGAAGATTTGAATGCATACTCTATAGATGGTAAGACACTATTATAAAAGTTAATCATCTCAAATGAAATCAGTCTACCAATTAGACTATCTAGAGTAACAATATTGTTTGCAATTGCTCTCATTTCTTGTATAGAACATAATCTAATAGCATATACATGCAGTAAGGTTCTTAGGATTTTACTTAAAACTATCTCTTCTTCAAGTACACCTCCAACTCCTTGGATAGCATTGAATACCTCTTTTATTCTACAGCTATACTGAGTGATATTTTCTCCTTCTTTCATTCTTAGGTCATCAAACCTCCCTCTTAGGATTTTTGCCTTGGCTCTTAGTACATTAGCATCTCCTCGATGTACCAGCTTCAATTTATCCCACATTTTATTTGGAGAGGTGCAGGTTTTGAATCTTCAAAATTAGCATCGGAGAGTGAGGAAGCAAGTTATATCATCATACAATTATGCTCATGATTTTTTCTCAATTGCTCAAGAGTGTGAGGTCCTGTCGGCAACACATATTTAGTATCAAGGTGTTGAGTAATATCATTACCAATAGCTGATGGGTGGAGTATTATTCTTCTTATCCATGATGCAAAGTTGTCTTTATTCAACTTGGGCACATCTCGCTTGTTCATCTTGTGATATTTTGCTTGAGATGTTAAACTCCTTTTCTAAGCACACAAGATCTGATACCAATTGTTAGAATAACTAAGATGGGGGGGGGGGGTGAATCAGTGGCCTCAAAAATATTCCAATAAATCAACCCAAAAACTTAGTACCGCAATATTAAGCCTCTATTTATCTTCAGTCCTACAAGATGTATGGCTTCAAACAAACTTATCAAATTACTACTACTTAGAGTTCACTATTAAACCTTATTCTTAGTGTTTAACGATTAGCAGTCTTTCATTTACCAAAAAATAGTAAATTTCTTAGTGTATACCTATCAATCTAGATTTAGTTATGTGTAAAGCAAAACACTAAAGTAATGACTCATAAACACATTTGACACCTAGATTTTTAATGTGGAAACCTTGTTAAGGGAAAAACCACTTGGGACCGGTAATCCAAAAATTTTACTCTTCTAAAGTGAGATCGGAGAAGATCCAACCATGTTAAAGGTTACAAACACAATGTTAGGTGGGACCTTGTTAGAGGATTTAATAGAATATTTTGTCACTTGATATTGGGCATCTCTATGCTACCTTCTATGACCAAACTTAGTTTAGTTTGTCAAATGGTATCTTGCATCTCATGCTATCTTCATGAACAAACTTTTTGATACTCTTTGGGATGTATCTCAATATAGAAAGAATCTTTAAATCCTACTCCGTTAAGAGACTTTGTGAATAAATGGTTAAACTTAAACAGTAAATGATCTGTTCACACATACAGCTTAGACTTGCAGACTTTTAGATCTATTGTAAGCTTATAATTCTTTTTTGATCAATATGTATTTTGAATACCTTTGCTCCACTTCTTTCTACTCGATGATGTTGTGCTTCTCTATTGCTCGGTGTCTACAAAAATCTTTATCTCTTTCCTTAGCTTGATTGATCATGACTGTATATAGTTGTTCTTCATCAGTTTCTCTCCAACATCCTCTTTCTCTATTCACTCCCCTAATTCATAATGAATTAGATTGTCTCTTTATAGAAATGATATCACCATTTCTCACTTCTTTATTTTCTTGTTCTTGGCATGATCCACAATCTTAGCCAATCTTTCTTTAAAGCTTAACTCATGTTTTATCTTGTAGATATCTTCTTGCCAACTAGATAATTTTTTTTTAAATCTTTTACTTATCTCTAGATTTAACTTGTCGATTAAAACAATGTTAACAACTAGTTGAGCCTATCTTTAGATCTGCTAGCTAAGTATTTTGTCATTTCTGAAATTCAATTAATTTTGCTATTTAATCTTTGATAGCTTTGGTCAACACATCAGTTCTCCTTGGGCTACTCCATCGGGGTTATTTGTCTGTCAGGCATCACTGTGAAGTTCTTCTCGTCGATTATGCTTGTAATTTTTCTTTTCGGTAATGGTTGTCAGTTTTCTTTCTCGGTCATCACTGTGAC
This sequence comes from Thuja plicata, assembly GCA_018584345.1. Classification (NCBI taxonomy): domain Eukaryota; kingdom Viridiplantae; phylum Streptophyta; class Pinopsida; order Cupressales; family Cupressaceae; genus Thuja; species Thuja plicata. The sequence continues at coordinate 2,235,813 of MU228049.1, read as the reverse complement.
TTTGCTGTCAGGTTTCCCTATCTGTCAGGTTCCACTAAATGTCAATGTTTGTAGTCACTTAGTGAATGCTGGTCTTTTATGCATTACTAAAAGCATAATATTTATCTCTCTGATTCTCTGAAGTCTTTGACACTTTGAATATAACCGATCAAATTATATCAAGTTGACATCAATGACAATACAATCCATTAACTCATTTAATGTCTTGCATTATCTTTCTACATTTTGGTGATAAACTTAACATCTTCAAAAATTCAATCAGTTATATGTCATTAGTCTACCATTCCAATCTCTTCAATTCCCTAAGGAGTCTTAGCCTTGTCAACTTCTAGGCTTCACTTGTTATTTAGAATCCCTTCACTTCCCCGAGGAGTATTAGTCTTTCTTGTGTAAGAAATTGAAATCCCTTCAATGCTATCACCACAGTGAGAAGTCTAAGTCTCAACCTCTCCTGATATCTCAATCCCTTCACTAGCTTGACAATACTCAAGATAGTCAGCCTTGTTCAACATCTTGGCATCTCACTAGTCACTAGGATTCTAGGAATTAAAATTAATAGCAATAGTATGAAGTCTGAACAAATAATTTCCTACCTTGGTCCCTTACGCTCTCTCTAAAATGTTGAATCCTCTGTTTACTGTTGCAAGATTGTAATTTGTAAATTTGGCCCTTCAAAAAATTTAAATGGGACGCGAATACATTATAACAAATCTGAAATTGTGTTTAAATTTCTAAACTTTTAATTAACTGATTTGAATTTATATCAATCCATGATTTTAATTTCCATTTTTTGTAAAGTTGCAGGGTTTTCAAAATACATTAACATCTTTATTTAGGTGTGGCAAAAAATGTGCCAACACGTTCAATTCACATTGTAGGAATTAACAAACGATTAGCGAAATAGGTCCTAGTCAACATAATAATACCAATGAATATAATGATCATCCACCAAGAAATGTAAATTTTTTGGGGTGAAATGGTCTGACTCATTCAATTCTTAATTAATAATCGTTGGCCAAATAGGATCTGCTCGACAGAGTTTTATTAAAATATCAGGTGAATTAAGAGGCCATAACCACGTTAGATTGATTAAAGGCAAACATACCGATCTATAGGATTTGAGAAATACAAATCCACAGAATGCCAAGAATACCTGCATGCAAATAACCTGTTACAAGAGAGAAGTAGAAGGAGGAAAAAGCAGAACTCAGAAGTTACTCAAAAAGTGAGAGAAAAATTATAATCTGAATTAATGAAAAAATAATTACAAGGTTCAACCTATAAAGGTGAACAAAACCCTAAAGCCTAAAAAAGCTAGGTTGCACGTTAATAATTAATAAAAGAATTAATTATTAATGCACCTAAGAGAAAGCTTAAGCACTAAAGAGTAATAGCTTAACTAATTAAATCAACATGATTTAATTAATAAGAAAACTAATGATTACTCTAACACCCCCCCTTAAGCTAAGCGCAGGGGGTAAGCTAACCTAGCACAACTATGAAAGCAGGAAATGGGTCCCGGAAACAAGGCCTGATCAGGTACCCAATACAATGAAAATCTCTGTAAACCGGAGACAAAGAAGAAAACCCAGTGGGAAAAACCCCTCTCCAAAAAGAGATAGAAGAATGTAGAAAATAAATGGCTCAAGAGACTCTCTAAAGACCATAAGTACAACCAGCTCCCCCATTAGAGAGGGATGAGACACCAAAGTCCCCCCAGAATGAAGAAACTCCTGTCACAATGGTAGATGCCTAATGTAAAATCCAAAAGGAGATCCTGAAGCGACAAATGATATTCCTCCCCTTGGGAAGAAATGAATCTAAAGGATGATGTCGAAGAAACCCTGTGAGGAGTGATGAACCAATCTGTCTCAGGATGTGTGCCATGATCGGATGCTGAAGAATCTCTTTGTCTAAATTGAAACAAATTATGCCAAATCCAAACTGATGTGGAGAATCCTGAAATGCACCCTCAGAATGCACAGATAATGGTGGGCAAACAGTGATAACCTGACTGTCAAGGTAGAGGAGATGAATGTCCTCAAAATAATCCTCCAAATCTACAGTATAAGACTCAACAAACAAGAAAGATATGTCTGCAACAT
>MU228049.1:2193821-2230155 GCA_018584345.1 Thuja plicata | reverse complement strand
CGCACACACACACACACACACACACACACACACACACACACACACACACACACACAATCATTTAATACTAGGAAAGAAGTGTTAGTTTCTATTTGATACTCTTGCACGACATTCGGCTACAGGAAGGAGACTACCCATAAACATAGCATAGGAAATAGGATTATTCATTAGCATGCAACTACTTATATCCTACAACTTCTACCCATCAATTCCAAGAAAATATACCATGTTCTTACCATCCATTTACCTACTTATGTCTTTACATATATAAAATATACATATAAAACCATAAGTTTAAAGTATATGCTTTGTAAGCAAATTGCTGAAAAACAAAGTAAGAAACATTTGAAAAGATGGCCATTTAAGAGGTTCATCATTACCCCCAACTGCACTATTTTTGGTCCTCAGCAATCATGAAATTACGGATCCTATGCCTAAGCCTCAGGTCGCTAGCGGTCTTTTCACCCAGTTCATCATCAACATAGTTGAAATACCCATGGTTGTCCCGAAGTCTTTGCCACCTCTGTCTTTCCTGAGTCATATCATGATCTTCTACATTCTCATTTACTGCCAGTAAAGGCTGTAGGAGGATAGGAGGTTGAAACCTTAAGGGAATCCAATAATTCATCTATTTTTGGCCCAACATTATAAACGATGGGACTCGGCGAGTGGCAAGAGTTATATTCTATGGAGAATGAGGTTCCCTAATTTTTATGTCATGGGACATCTGTATCCACCTCTGTTTACAAGTTACAATTGTGGCCTCAATATCCTATGATGAATGTTGTTCCCAATCTATGTATGCCTTCTCTTTGACTAGAAGGACCTTGCAGGATCCACTAGGGTTCATAGTAATTGAGATCCAATCAAGGAAAGTCTGCCTAGAACTATGAAATTCAGGCCTCATCATGAGGGGTGTGTCTATCTCATTGTTTCTATATGGAAAAGCTTGATGCTATCTGCTAATCTCATTCTGAATCCAAGACATCACTTCCCTCAACTGAACATCTCCCACATAGAGAAGTGAATTCCAATCACTATTATCTGGCACAACAAGACTGTGTAAATACAATTCACATAATAGGTTTTTGATGGACATGGGAGATGACTGGAAGGCATCATAAAATTCATGAGGTGTATAAATAGAAGGATTCAAGCCCTCTACAATCCTAGTCAATTGAAAGTTAACAAATTGTTCTTTGAGGAACAAAGCATAAACTAGAGATGGTGACCCACATGTCATTGCTACAGGAATCAATTTAGTGATATGCTCAATTTTCCTCTCCAATAATGCAACCCAATTTGTTTTTTGTTCAAGTTGACAAGCCTACACCTCAATGATCCTTTTTCAGTTTTTCTGATTCCAGTTACCATTGTGCCTTTTCCCAAATAAAATTTTGGTATAAACTCAATACTGCTGCTAAAGGTGTTGATAAATGCGGTGGTGGCATGGGTCCTTGCTTAAGAATATCAATCCACCCAGATGCAGGTCAAGGGATTCTTACTGCTTCCTCTTTAGTGGAAGTATCCCATTTTTCTTTGTCATGAGTTTACATTGAATCTTCTGCTCGACAGGATTCATCAATGGAAGTTTTTCATCTTCATATGACAAGGGTTTTTATTGAATCATCCAGTTGGGACGACTCAACTGACTTGACTAGCGTGTCCAATCTGTCTCTACTCATTTGTTCAAACACCTCTTCAATAATGTCCTCATCTACTATATGGAATTCATTAGGAGGTAGGTTTTCTAAATTGTCATCAGTATATTTCCCAACAGAGTTATTGAAAAATCCCTTTGTTTCCTTAGAATCCTTATCACTATCTATGAAGATGTAATCAACTTGTGGGTCAGTTGTAGCTTCATCATTCATAATCTGGGATATGGTGTCACTATCTGTTCTTTTTGGAGCCATTGCCTCCAAAGGGGACTTCTTTGCAGACTCAGAGGATTCAACATTTATAACTAAATCAGGGGTTCTATCTACCTTACTAGTACTAGCAGAAAGTCTAGCACTCTTCTTGATAAGGGTTTGAAAAGAGCTCAGAGGATCTTTGTGTTTCTTCCTTCTAGAGCACACCTCCTCCGTAATGGCTATAGGAGGTTCTTTTGGTGTTACCTCCCCGGGAGAGGGCAATGGTTCCTTAGCTATATTACCAACATCTTCATTATTAGGTGGTTGTTGTTCTAGATTCATACCCTCTACCTCTATGGTTTTACCTTTATCCTTCTTGACAGCAGACCTAGTTTCCTCTGAAGGTGAAGTATCAGGAGTGACATTGGCTTCCCTAGTTTTTCCTTTCTTTTTATCAGACACAGGAGTACTAACATTGCAGGATCTTTTCCTAGATAGGGTAGGTTTAGAAGAAGATGCTTCAGGAATGACCTCTATTTTTTGTATTACTTTATGACCCCCTGTTGGTGTGTTAACCCTTCTACCTACACCCTGGCCTCTAGGGCCAACCACTCTAGGTGCTATATCCTCCATGGCCAAGAATTCATCCCAAGTCCTAATTGATTGTTTAATCAATTCCCTTTCTACAACTAATTTGATTAAACAATGATGGGAAATAAATTAATCTTTTCTTGACTGTACTAGAGATGCCTTCTTTTTCATAATATTAAATAGAAAGCTAGGTAAGTTTACTGGCTTGTTTTGCATGTTAGAGGATGCTTAGAATCTTGAAATGTAGTCAGGCAGCCAGGCAGCCAGGTCCCCAAGTAGAACTCGATGATCTATAGGCTCATGCCTCTAAAGGTCTCTGCCCATAGTTAATGACAAAAATGGCTCTGCAGGAGCTCCACAGATGCTACAGAAGACTAGAAAATGTAGCACTTCTTACGGACTCAAGGTGTTTATTAATTCTAGGAAAATAAGCATTATTTTGAATGGTATTCATAAATACATTCACGTGTGTTAAGGTCTGCCACCTGAACACATTGCAAAAATGTCATTATTAAGTGAACCTTAACTTTTAATTGCTTTCAAATCATGATGACTTAATCACGAAAGGACAGATAAAATTCCACATGACGGCGGTCACCGTGAAAAGACAAGAAATAAAGTTTTCCTTTTAGCATGCTAAAATTGATTTGGAAATATTTTGAAACAAGCATTAGATAATCCCTCCCCCCAACTAAGTATAAGGCATGGGTCCCACCAAGTCTTTGCGTGCAAGAGTAAAAAAAGAAAAGAACACTTAACCCAGAATAAAAAATGAATAAAATAATATACGAGAAAAAGTATGTGTTACTAACCTAAGAGGTTCTGCAGGAAGAGTGTGCTTCTATGCTACACGCACTGATGGAGTGATGCAATGGTATAGACACATGGTAGAGAGAGGAGGTGAAGTTGATTTTTATTGCGGAGAAATAAATTCACGGAAGTGAAATGTTTATTATAAAATTTGTGATAAAAATCACAATTTGGAAGAAGTTAGGGTGGAAGACCCAGATGCTTCGGTTGCAAGATTGGAGCTATCTATGCTCTGCTGGAACTTCTATAGGAAGTCTTGACGACTCACAAGCTTGTGATATATATTAATACAATGCCTGATGACAAGCAGTTTGAATTGTACAGGATCAATGGTAGATAGATGAACTGTACCATTGTAAAAAACTGAGACTATTTCATAAGGCCCTAACCAACGGGTCTAAAATTTTCCTAGAGTATGTTGATAGTGTGAGTCATAGAGAAAGGCCCAATCACCAATGGAAAATTTCTTATCCTTGATGAATCTGTCATGCCACTTCTTGCATTTCTTCTGAATCAGTTCAGCGTTGTGAAGTGCAGACTTTCCATACTCATCCAATCCATTAAGGTGTAGGAGCATGTCCTCTTGTGCCTTGCTAAGGTTGATATCTAACTCCAATTCCATCCTGAGAGTCTTATGGTGAAACTCAATAGGCATGGATGCAAATTTTCGATAAAGTAACTCAAAAGGAGTAAAACCAGTAGTGGTTTTCCAAGTTATTCAATAAGCCCAAATGGCTTCAAGAAGGCAGGTAGCCCAATCCTTTTTGTGAACAAAAAATATTTGGTAAGGATGGCCTCAATTTCCCGATTTGTGATTTCAGCCTACCCATTGGCCTAAGGATGGTATGGGGAAGATTTACCATGCCTCACTATGTACTCATTCATCAATTCAACAATAATATTAGAGGTAAACTGTGCCCCTTGATCTGTTACTATTTCATGAGCCACCCCAAACCTAGTAAAAATAAACTCATAGATAAAATCTACTACCTTATGATCCCTAGCATGCCTCATTTCTTTTTCTTTTGATATCTAACTCCAATTCCATCCTGAGAGTCTTATGGTGAAACTCAATAGGCATTGATGTAGATTTTCCATAAACTAACTCAAAAGGAGGAAAACCAGTAGTGGTTTTCCAAGTTATTCGATAAGCCCAAATGGCTTCAGGAAGGCGGGTATCCCAATCCTTTTTGTGAACAACAACTATTTTGGTAAGGATGGCCTCAATTTCCTGATTTGTGATGTCAGCCTACCCATTGGCCTAAGGATGGTATGGGGAAGATTTACCATGCCTCACTGTGTACTCATTCATCAATTCAACAATAATATTAGAGGTAAACTATGCCCCTTGATCTGTTAATATTTCACGAGCCATGCCAAACCTAGTAAAAATAAACTCATAGATAAACTCTACTACCTTATGATCCCTAGCATGCCTCATTGCTTTTGCTTCAACCCATTTTGTGGCGTAGTCAGTGCATACTAAGATATAAGACTTACCATGGGAAGATGGCTCAATGGGACCAACAAAGTCGATGCCCCATTTGTCAAATGGTGTTACAACTACCTAAGGGTGTAAGGGAATTTCATAAGACTTGGTTGGGCATCCCATCCTCTAGCATTGGTCATAGTGCCTGGTATTCTTAGCTGCATTTTTATGTAAGGTAGGTCAATAATAACCAATTGTCAATACCTTGTATGTTGTCCTTTTTTGTGCAAAATGGCCACCACACGGCTCATCATGACAAGCCCAAAGGATTTCATAGGTCTCATCTTCGTGAACACATCTGCGGGTGACTTGATCAGGACCTGTGTAGAACATAAATCTAGAAATCCATGAAAAGTTGAAGCTTTTCTCAACCAATAGCCGGCATTCACAAGGTGAAAAATGAGGTGGTGTTCTTCTTGTAGCAAGGTAGTTGGCGATGTCAGCATACCATAGATTGTAAGTTGCAACATATAATAGGTGCTCATTTAGGAAGTTGTCATCAATTGCCGCAGGATCATCGGGAACTTGTAATCTAGAGAGGAAATCAACCACTACATTAGCTTTTCCTGGTTTATTAGTGATAGTTATATCAAAATCTTGCATGAGGAGTAACCAGTGAGAAAACCTACTAGAGATGGCGTATTTGTTCATCAAGTATTTGATTTTTGAGTGATCAGTGTAAAAAAATACTTCATAACTGGTTATGTAATGTCTAAATTTATTAAGTGCATAGATTAAAGCAAGCAGTTCCTTTTCAGTAACAGTATAATTTAGTTCAGCACCTTGAGGATTTTTTCTTATGTAATAAATGGCATGCTCAACTATACCTTATTTTTGTCCTAGCACTGCCCCAATGGCATAGTCAGATGCATCAGTGTGGATATGAAAGGACATATTTCAGTTAGGTCCTCTAAGAATAGGGGTCTTTGTCAACACATCTTTCAATTGCTAAAATGATAGTTCACAGTCAGCTATCCATTCAAATTCTGCTTCTTTCTTCAATAGATTGTACAATGGGGCAGCAATTTGGCTAAAGTTCTTAATAAATCTCCTATAGTAACCGACATGACCAAGAAAACTTGGGACATCCTTCTACTTTTCTTGAGTGGGGAGTGTAATGATGACTGCAATCTTTTCAAGATCAACCTTGATACCAAATGATGAGAGGTAATGCCCTAGGACAACTCCCTCCTCCATCATCATATAACACTTCTCACTATTAAGCGAGAGGTTGTAGTCCTGATATCTTTTAAGAAATTTTCCCAAATTAGCATGAGCCTCTTCGAATGTAGTTCCATATGCATTGAAGTCATCCATGTATATTTCAACATAGTCAGCAGCAATGTCAGATAAAATACTTATTACTGCCCTCAGAAAAGTAGCAGGTGCATTACATAATCCAAATGGAAATATAGAATAAGAAAATGTTCCCCATGGACAGGTGAACATTGTTTTATCCTAGTCTTCTAGTGATATCTGGATCTAGTTGTAGCCACTGAAACCATCCAGGAATGAAAAATACTTCTTACCAGCAAGGTTGTCAAGTACTTGGTCAATAAAGGGTAATGGAAAGTGATATTTCTTGGTGGATTTATTAAGCTCTCTATAGTCCATACAAACTCTCCATTTTCCACCTTTCTTTGGGAAAATTACAAGAGGGGAAACCCACTAGTTGTCAGAAATAGGATATATAAAGCCAGCTTGAAGGAATTCTTGTAATTCAGCCTTTACTATATCTCTTAGTGCAGGGTTTATTCTTCTTTGAGATTGCCTAATAGGTTTGGACTCAGGACTTATATAATCTTATGGGTACACAATTTTTAGTCAAGTCCCTTCATGTCAGTATACTCCCATGTAAAATATTGCTGACTCTCTTTTAAAAGCTAGAGAAGGCTAGACATCTCAGATTCAGTGAGATTTTTTTTTACATTCAATTCCTTACCTAAGTCAATTTCTACTCTTTTGACTTTATCCAGCATAAGAACTTCTGCAAATGAAGGCGACTTTATCTCATGGGGTAACAAAGTATGGAGATAATCAGGTGTTGTAGGAAACTTAGATGAGGACTACTTGGGAAATATGGTTTCTAGGGAACAGTCAAAGACATGACAAGAGGGTTCTTCAAAGCCATACTAGTTTGTAAGGATTTATACTAGTATGTCATCTTCCTCTTGTGAGGCCATAAATGGATCTCTTCAAATAATGATAAGCCGCTGCACTGAATTGGCTTCAAGGGGAGCATCTCACAAATCTAGCTAGATAGCTTGGGGTTTGGCTAGAGAATACAAAGTTAATTTCTTGGTATGTATGCCATCAGATATGGTCATTTTTCCTGAGCAACATGCAATGCAAGCATCTGCTGTGGCCAAACAATGCCTCCCTAGGATTAATGGATACCCTCCTAGTGTGGCTTTAGGGGAGAGGATGATGAAATATGAGGGGTAATCTAGGGAATCAAGTGTGACAATAATATCCTCTATCATACCATCTGGATTGACAATGGAATTATCAACTAACATGAGAATGGTGGGTGTTTCCCTCAACCCAGTGTTACTAAGTCTTAAAAAAATATCCATAGTTATTACATTAATAGATGCCCCTAAATAAACCAATACATTCTATATTTGTATACCATTAATGTGAATGGTGACCACTGGACTTCCTAGATCAGATTATTTAGGCATCAAGGCTTTACTAAGCATAAGATCAGAAAGCTACCCAAGAACATGGAAGGTATTAGGATATTTCTTTTTTCCTACCAGGGTGCTTGATACAAGCTTCCTTGATTGATTTATTATAAATGGGAATTTCTTTGAGGGAATCTAATAATGGTATTTGGATAGTCATTTACTTTAGTTAGTCAATCAAATCAGTTGCAATAGGATTCTCTTTAGGGGGTACTGATTGTTGAGCCAATCTTTGCAGATAAGGTGGAATTTTCACAACTGGAGTAGGTAGTGAAATAGGTGGGACTACAGTATTTTGATTGTCAGGAATTTCCTCAGTATCATAAACATCAGTTATTATGGGTGCCCTAGGTGCAGACAATGTGGTTCCTAATCGTAGGTGGATGTCATTCACTTGCAGTGAATAAGCTTGCTGCTTGTTATTAGGCTTTGGATTTTTTTGCATAGGCAGTTGTGGCTTATGAGGACTACTATTGGATGCAGGAGGTGGAGGCATAATAGCTTGTTGCTGAGGTGGAGGCATGATAGCTTGCTACTGATTAGGCTGATTGGGTCCCCACTGAGGTTGTTGTTTCCAGTTACCATGTGGTTGCCATTGGTTATTCAGCTATGGCTACTGATATTGATTAAAATGCTTCTTGTATGGGTTAAATGGAGGCTATTGTTGGAAGCTTTGGTGATACTATGGCTGCTGATAGTTTTGGTTATACTGTGGTTTTCGGTTAGACCAGTTATGATTCCAATTATGTCCTTGAGGGCCATAATTTTGGGTGTTTTGATTTTTCCACCGATTACTATTATTATTATTATAACCAAAATTATTCAGGGGGTCTTGAGGCATACCTTGTCTCAGAGCCTATGGTCATGTTTGAACCATGTAGAAAAAATCTCCATTATCCTCATCTATCACTTTGAACTCGGTGGGCATTGAGGTAGTGTCCACAGATGCAACAGTTTTGCACTTACAGTTTCTTTTCTTCTCTCTGCAGTGGGAGCAGAATTCAACTAGCATAGCTTCTGCATCCTCTTTCTTCCTTCAGGCTTGCATGTTGTCCAACTGAGTGGCCACATTATTTATAATGCCCTATTTGAAGTCAGACAGGAGGTTGGACAACTCTATCTTAGATACTTTGGAACTATTTGTCTTATGAGGCAGATCTCTTAGTCCTCTTCCTTTTATTACTGTATCTCTTGAGTAATTATGACATATAGTCTTAATATCTTCCCATTTCTTCTGAGTGATTTCCCCACCAGCCATTAGGTCCAAGGCCTCTATGCTTCCATCATTGACACCTTTGAGGAACAGATGCTTCTATGATTCCTCATTCAACTGATGTTGAGTGTTGTGCTGCAGGTTAAACATAAACCTGGAAACATAGTCCTCCAAGGTTTCATCCTCTTTCTGTGACATTTTGAAGATGTCATCTCCCTTTAAATATCATCCCCTACAGTACTCTTTGTATTTGGTAAGAAACATGTTGCTCATGGCGTTCCAATTTTCTACGTCATTAGCTCTGAGGCCCATCAACCACCTTAGACTAGCCTCTTTAAGAGTTGACAGGAACAATTTCAGCTTATGGGCATTAGTTGTGTAGTCATAAATCCTACACAGAATGTCAAACTCAAAGAGGAAGGTCTCTAGATCTTCAGTGATAAGTCCATAGAATTTTGGAAGTGCAGTGGCTGGTATGTTCTTCAGATCCCGGTTACCTTGTTGAGGAGGAATCAGGAAGGGAAAGGTAGGTTGAGCCATCCTTGGAGAAGGTCCTGGTTGCTGTGGCTATTGTGGCTAATAGATGATATGAGCTAATGGGTTGTCTTAATATTCAGGCTCGTCAAATAGGACATGCAAATGAAGTAATTCTTCGGAGGACAATGGTGATGAAATTTCTGCTTGCACGTCAGCAAATAGGTTTTCAAATGGGTCTTCTTCTTCACTATCAACTCAAGGTTCCTCTGGATCGAGGTTGAAAATATCAAATGGTTCAGCCTGGTATTGACAAGGAAGGAATCTCCCATGAGGATCTCTTCTTCTATGCATAAAAGGATTGCTTGAAATTAAATCCTAGATTATGAAAACTAGAAACATGAACACCATAGTAAGTTTGAACTAACACCATCCCCGGCAGCGGCGCCAAAAATACTTGGCTAAACAATTGTCTAAGAAACACATAGCATTGGACTGCTATTTCAAGATTGGACACCCTAAATGTCTGCTAAGTAGATTATTTAGTCTCATTTAATTATCAACCAGGGACGTACACTTGGAATGGTATTTGCAAAGTATATGCTTCAAACCTTCTTGATTCTCATGGCTAATCCTATGGAATTGAATTATATTAAGCTTTAGGAACCTATACTATTTTAAGTAAATGCGTTCACTCTAAGAAAATAGTAATCACGAAAAGGAGTTACTCTACTCGCCTATGCTGCAGGAACAGTATACCAGTTTTGTTATCAATGGCTGCAGGAACAACAGAGTTCTAATTACTTCTTAATGAACAAGGAAACAAATTCTAATCTAACAAAGTGATTCACTCACCAAATGGGCCCCCTTGGATGAGTGAATAGAAATGCAATCAAGATAAGAGACTGAAACTCACATTATGCACTCTATTCATTCATGGAGAAAATGTACTTGGAAAGTAAAACAATGTTACAATATCAACTTCTATTCTAGAAAATATATCAACTAACTCGACTCTCCTTAAGAGTTACAAAAGTCAGCTTATTTAAAGAGAAACTACACTACTCCCTAAATCTAGGATCACTCCATTAATGAGGATCACTAATGGATACATAATGCTCATAACAGAAAATATCAAACAACAAGAGTAAGTCTTCAAGTCGTTCCCAGAATATAGCATGTGGTGGCTCTAGATCCATGTGTTGTGTTTACTTGGGAACTGAATTGACTTGTTCCTCCATGAAAGTCTTGTAGCACGCTCTTCTTCAACCACTTGCTTAATTCCTTGGCATGATGGTGCTTTTGCAGCAATGACTGTCATTGACTCCTTCAGCACCACACTTCTATTCTTGAATGTTTCATGACTTGATCCCTACAAAATGGTTAGCATACACAACTTCTGATACATATATATATATATTTTATCATTTAATACTAGGAAAGAAGTGTTAGTTTCCATTTGGTACTCTTGCATGAGATTTGGCTATAAGAAGGAGACTACCCATAAACATAGCATAGGAAATAGGATTATTCATTAGCATGCAACTACTTATATCTTGCAACTTCTACACATCAATTCCAAGCAAATACACCATGTTCTTACCAGCCATTTACCTACTCATGTCTTTACATATATAAAATATACATAGAAAACCATAGTTTTAAAGTATCGGTTTTGCAAGCAAACTGCTGAAAAAGAAAGTAAGAAACATTTGAAAAGATGGCCTTTTAAGAGGCTCATCACATATTAGGACCTAATTATACCCAATTAAACCTATGATAGGTTATATGACCCCTTTAGACCCCATTAGACGCACTATGAGTTATATGACCCCTTAAGACCTATTTAGACCCAAACGGACCTATTTAGACACAATTAGACCTATTAGGACCTAATTAGACTCACAAGACCTATTGGGACCTATTTAGACCTAATTAGACTGAATTATACCTATTAGGGCATATGATAGATTATATGACCCCTTAAGATCTATTAGCACCTAATTAGACCCAATTAGACCTATTAGGACCTAATTAGACATAATCATACCTATTAGGACCTATGATAGGCTATACTTTATGTTTATAGCTGATTACATTAGGACATGTGTTTTAAAAGGATTCATTATTTTTGTTTTCTATTTGACCATGTCATCAAACATATTTAAGTTAGATCATCAACATTAAATATAAAGTACATGTCGAATGTAAATTTAAGTAAGATCATCAAAAATAGATCTTCCATATTTTTGGGTCGAGCACCCAAAAATAAATGGGTACATTTTTTTCCAAAATAGGTACCCATTTCTAGCAATATTCTCAAGGTCTGGAAAATTTCACTTGAATCAAAAGTCAACTTCTTGCACTCACCCCATTATCTATGTAGAAAGGATGGAAGCTTTACCAAATGGATGTCAATATTTCTTTATTAAATGGTGAGAGAAGAAGTCTACATGATCCAACATGAAGGCTTCATTGATGAACATAACCCTCACATGGTGTGTCATCTAATTAAATCACTATATGAGTTTAAATTAGACCATTGAACATGGCACATAAAATAAGTTTATCGCATCTTGTAACATGGTTTCTCTTTTAGCCCATTTGATCCTAATTTGTATATTAAGGAAGTAGGTACAAAGATTGTCATTTTTTTATTTTGTAGATGCATGACCTTGTGATCACAAGGAGTTTAGAAACATTGATTGATACTATAAGGAATAATCTAAAAAATTCCTTTGATATGAAAACTTAAATTGGATTAATTAACTATTGTCTTGGCTTGGAAATATGTCAAGAGAAACATCAAATTTTTATCTCTTAGCAGAAATACGCGAAGACACTCCTAGAATATTCTGGCATGTCTAATTGTAAACATATGTTCATTATAATGGAAAAAATGTTTGCAACTCTCTCACTTATAGGATTCACCTGAAGTTTATGTGACTCTCTATAGTTAGGTTTTTGAGAGTCTCATTTACTTTACTTACATTAGCCCATGTTATGCTTTGTTCTTAGCTATCTAAATATATTTATATAGGCACCAAAAAATGTTACATCACATTCTGGTCAATATGAACATTTTTTAAGAAAAAACACAAATTTTCTACTTTGACAATCAGGGGTTGTTGAAGATTGTCAAGATTCAAGTTTTCAATGAGAGAATTAATCACATTGATGTTGAGTTTCATTCCATGGAGAGTAAATCATGAACCACCACATTTAGCTCCAACATCACCCCAGTAATTCTAAAATTATAAATGAACTCACCAAGCCTCTTGGAAAGGTGAAATTTGAGTTGTTTTGGGGGTACATTTGCAAGACTAATGTAATAAGGAGGGAATCTTAGCATAACTACTATTATTTCACTTAGTGTTTTTTTTTATTTCACTCATTGTATGTTGGTTTTCCTTTATCTCCTACCATTTCATAATGGCTTAGCACTATATTTATCCCATTTAGTAATGTAACTTTTACAATATTTATTTTTTCTCATCTTCTTTGTCTTTACGATCTAGGTTAAATGATAAAAAATTATAAATTTCAAGAATTTTAGAAAAATACATATCTAGAAATCAACATAGTAGCACAATCTAGACAAAAGGATACAAAAATGAACCTAAAGTTGCAAGATAGAGCTGAAGATACTCAACTAGTATGCTATGCTCCCCACTCAGAAATTGTAGTTTTCAACATAATAGTTTAGATTATATATTAGAAACCTATGTGAATCTCTCTCCCAAAAATACCACCAAAAAGTGTTGGACAAGTACGTTGTGAAACCCAATCGAGGTATTTTTTATTGTTTGATGTTAGAGATTGTCTATCAGTATCTACTTTGAATACATGTACCACTCTCTACGACTAGATCTTAATATGTACATATGAAATAGGAAAAAATGATACAACATTTCTTAAGTCAAACCTCATGTTTGTGTTTCCACATTCATTAATAATTAATAGAAAATGAGTACAAGATAAAATACTAATTCAATGTTTGAATTAAAATGATATACATTAGATATGATACATTAGGCTTGATCTTGCTTGAAGATGTTAATGCATGAATTTATTACGGAGGAACACATTATGATTCATCATCATTATTGAAATAATGATGCATGAGCTTGACTATTTGAATGTACATTTGTGTTGAATTAAATGTATTATGCTTGAATGAAAGTGCAATTTTATTGAATCTTGATTAATAATGTTTAAAATGAGAGAGGGAGTTCTATTTATATAGAACTCACACCTTTTTATTTTAAATTTTTGCGAAGTTCGACATAGGAGGCTAATTTCACATTACTTACAAAGATAATATTTGAAATTGAAAATTTGGGTCAAAACAACTTAGATATGGGTATTGGGCATCCTAGTCCAAGATAGGGGCACTAGGTGCTCTAGTCCAAGCAATTTGAGTTGGGAAAAGATCTTGAATATAGGATACTGCACAAAGTTGACAAAAATGGTCCCGAAACAAAGCATAATTAGACATGAATTAGGCATATTATGCACAGGCACCAAAGTTGGTCCAAACTAAGTGTTAAATTATAAAGGTATATAATTTCCCACATTGCAATTTGCTATGTATTTGATGAATTTAGGATTTCTAGGAACTCTCTTAAGATACTAAATTTGTAGAGCTATAAGGAATAGTAAGATAATATATGATATTATGAGTATAAATGCAATGGTGTCTCAATGAAGAGATGAAGCTGATGGTAATTTTTTTATTTTGGTGAATGTAAAATCTTCAATAGATGATGATGTGTTAAGACCTTGAGGTTAGTACATGTTTGCTAAGCCTTTATCTGGATGTATGACTTTGAATTTATCTAACATATTAGTAACATGTGTATGAGAATGGACACATTACCTTTAGTTTATGGTAGGCAAAGACTAGGGAACTTATGAAAGTAAATAAATCAAGGAATTAGTAAACTCCTTCCTAAGAAAAGTCATAAATATGAAATTAAGTATTCAAAGCCTATTATTTTGTTAATGGTTTTTTAATAATGGTAAATTTTCCTATTTTGATATTTGAAGAGATTCCTTCCAAAATCAATGGTTTACCCAAATGTGGATCATCTCGAATAAAGAATAGATTATAATTTTTCTTACTTTTATCTATAGATAGAAAAAAAACCTTCTTAGGGATTTAATACTCCTATTAGGCACTAATTTTCAACATAGGTGCCAAAATCTAGATTGGGTACTTAGACTTTATTTGGGTCACTTGATTTATCTAGGAGAAAACTTGGTCTTTTGATTGATATTTTATATATATGATGAGAATCTCCATTGAAACCTCTCGAATGTTATCATGTCTATAACTAATTATCCAAGATAATGTGGTTGTTAATAAATATTCATTACTATGTGACCAAGTTTTTTCTATCTCACTTGACTATACTACACATCTTTGAGGGGTAAAAATATGGAGGGTCTACACCATGCTAAATAAGAGGTTATATTATTTGATGCTAACAACACTCATGGAATAGGGGATTTTGATCCCTCCACATTCCATCTTCCAAAAATGAAGATTTAGGTCACACTAGACGATGTTTAAAAGCTTTTGGGACTTTTAATATGGGCTAAGACCATGACATTAGAAGGACCATGATCATAAAGAATCATTGAGGATGATTAGATGTACTATCTTAGTCAATTCATACTAGCCGATACAACAAGTCACATCTACACATGTTAGATGTTATAGACACCATGGATATTCTTGTCATGTGATGTATCCACATCACTACTATTCCTATGGTGGTAATGAAAGATGCATGAGGTAGACACTTACATGTTGGCCTCATTAAACACTTTGGGAGTTGGGAGATCATAGGACTATCAATTCACCGATACAAATCATGCTAGAAATTCTATATTATGGCTTGGGATGACATATCCATTTTCAAGCATAAAGATTGATGGGATGCACACTTCTTTAATTGGAATTTGAGCATATTGCATGCATGATGTTAGTGTATTTTCTAATCACGTTCAAATGAATCATACTATAAGAACACATCTACACATTGAGGAGATTAGGGTAGATATGATATCTTCTATATTAGAGAGTTAATTTTGATAGTTTATAGCTGAAAATATTGAATGGAGACTATACAAGACTATGAGTCAAATGGTAGACACTAAGGAGTAAACGGTGAGGATGTAGTGGTATTGACAGTTTTTGGTCACTAGAAGTACACAATCATAACATTCTACTATGATCGAGTGATATAGAAGTTTGGTTAGATAGAGTGAGATCATTGTGAACCATTGACCTAAATATGGTCGACTTATAGTGTAATGAGACTGAGAGATAAGCCTCAACATACTACATTGAATGCAGATCTGAGTGATCTAGTTGATGAAAATTTAGATGCCCTTTTTGTGACTAATGATAATGACGTAGGCATGACACGCAACTACACCATATGGTGGAAAACTTCCTATCTTTCCTTTATGTTTCCCATAAATCATGTTGTCATTGATCATATGTCATTGGTTAATCAAAGAAATGAGTCAAAAAAAATTAGCACTATATGGACTATTATCACGATCCTAACAAAAAGGGAGAATAATTCTAAAAGCCAGATAGATAATTACACCACAAGAAATAGACAATAAGAGCTCCTTACTAGAAAACCACCACCAAAAAATTTAATTTTGTGCATTTGAGATGCCAAATAAATTGGCAAATAAGAGTCGTTGGCCACAATGAAATAATGATGAAAGTGCAATTAATTTGAAAATATCAACACAAATTTGATCCTCAATTGTAGTTAGGAGGTGAAGTTATCATACATTATAACCATCATTCACATTATGAATTCCTAACGTAGCCTTTTAGCAAATAATCTCATCTTGCTATTTTGAGAAGATCATGCTCCTTTTGTTAAATTTGGATATAAACATAGATAACTTTAAGAAACCCCTAGGTAAGGTGTAAAATCCTAGCCAATCTTTTAGTATTTTATGGAAATATTAATTTGGTTGACAAATTTTTTTAATTTTAAAGGAAAAAATATTAATTTGTATTGGTGATTTTTTTCCAATCATATAAAAATATAATTTTTTTGGCAAATCTTTCATTATTGAAGAAAATTTTGGCCACAAGCACACATACCTAGCAACCATCATTTCACAATTGTTGTTATATGGAGCCTAATCAATTATCAGACTCGAAGGTTAAATTTTCCCCTTTTATCGACGCAATTTACCCCCAAATTATTCAATGAGGGTTTGGGGGCAACACCAACAAGACAGGGTCAATTGGCAAAGCCCCTTGTGGGGTCCAGCGACAGTGCCCCACGGGGGTTTTCAGGGGTAGCGCCTCGAAAAGTTTAAATATCTTTTATTATTTTATTAAGGTGACGTGAGTTAATTTTCTATCGGGTGACATATACTAACCCTATTTTTTGTAACCGTTGAAAGATCCTAGATCAATGACATAAATTGTATTTCGGGCCAAAGTTCTAAAGGACTCAAAGTTCGATAGAAAGTCTCCATAATAGCTAGACACGTGTCAAATCTATATAATTAATCCATGCCCCGATCTTAAATGTTGACCACATATTGGCGAATATGACCATCGATTAAGACACTTCCGAAATTACATGTGAAAATACTTAATAAACCATTCGGAAAGGTAGATTATATTAGTGAAATCTTTAAATATATGAAATTAATTAATAAAAATGATGGTGAATTGAATTGCATTTGACCAAAAATTTATAAAGTAAGGGTGATCCAGCCATCCCGTTCGGTCCCACTTATTCGTCAAATTTGAAATCGCAGATAAAAATATTTAACAATTTGCATCTATTTGACACTAAAGTTTTCCCTAGATATAAAATCGGTTTTTACATCATAAGAAATATATATTGAATCTTATCTTGTAGATATTAAAATATTATTCATAAATTATAAGTGATTTTTACTTTATCCGCTATAATATTGCACTCTAGGCCGTGCCATCTCGATATAATAAAAGTATCCAAATGTTTCTATATAGAAATTGCAAATACATTTTTCAAATATTTTATTCCAATTTAGGGCACCTAATATATTGTAAACCAAACCTCCATATTAGGAGCCCATAAGCTAGATGAAGATATTGTATGTGGCAAGCAATACAAATTTGTACTTCTTAAAACACATGCCTTGCTTCTGCGTCCACAAATTTTTTTTAACGTAAAAAACAATTATTTAAAATAAAAGAATAGATAACAGTATCTTAGACTCATAACTGCATGCAGCAAAAGAGCAGAGGGACTACCTATTGGGATGTGAAGCCCAACGTTCTTTCCCATTTTTGTATTCCCTGGGTAGATGGGAGTACACGGAAGATATATATGTTGAGAAACTTGGGCAAAGTGACTTGGTCAACCAAAACAAAGGACTAAATGGGAAAGTCGGTGAGAAAAACACAGGTGGTCTTTCCAACGTCCATCTCAGGGAAGAAATTTGAGCTCAACAATTTGTAATTCACTTCTTCAGTCTTCATCGCGTGCAACACTAAACACAATTAAATTGAATTTTTTAATATGTCTCTAATCCTTTGCATAGATGCGGCATCAGGACGTTATATTCTACTCCAGTGTAGCTTTGAAACCCAGTTAAGTCAGGCAATCAAGTATTATATGTTTTTTTTAATATCTGAAAGATATATTTGTCTTGAGCACAGATCGCTATTCGAATGAACCTAATTTATTTAGACAACATTTTTCCCTCTCGCTTCTATGAGAAAAATTCTTCCATATGAGTATGATTTCACACAGCTTATTTATAAATTATTAGTTATTATGTGAGGTGGTTTTGAATGATATCTTCAAATTTTCATTTCAACCAGAACAAAAACAAAAAGGGGAAGCTCTTGAGGAAATTACAAGTGTTTTTTCAACTATTTATCTCGTGGAAGAAAATTAAGCTCGGTAACTATAAGGGAGGACAATAAAGTCAACTAACTTACATTTTATATTTAACTTACATCTCTTTAATATAAATTTGTCTCTAGAATAGATACGGTATCAAGAAAGTCAAGTCATTCAATAAATTTATTTTATAGATTAATTAGTTTTTTTCGTTTACAATATATGGTCATCTTAAATTCCCTTTCATTTTTAAAATCTATTTAATTAATTTAAATAACATTTTTCTCACAAAACTTCCTATACAATTAAATGTTTAGGCACAACTCGTATATAAAATAAATTGTTTATCCAATGACTCCTCAATTATTATGTTGTTTTCCCTATCTACAGCACCAGAGCATCCACCCGTCTTGGCATTCGACGAAATAAAGACAACTCATTGAATCCTAACTTTCTAGATACACAATTCACAATATTTATGTATTAATTAAAAATCGGACCCACAAATGAATCACAATTGCCGAGCTTTTTTTCCGTGGGACAAACGCTAGAAAGATCACGCATATTTTTGTCCCGCTGACCAGGTCATTTTGCCCAAAGCTCTCCATTATATTTATCTCTTCACAATATTCATATCAATCAAAGAAATATGGAGGCTAAGAATAAGAATATGAGAATGCAGAGGAGCCCGGATTCCATGTACACCATCCCAAACAAATGAACTGACAGAAAGAAATTCGAGCATCCTTTTCTGACATTCATTTTTGCTTGGGATAAGATTGTGATTCAATGGCAGTGGCACTTGACAAATTTCAGATTATAGCTCTATCGCAGCTTCTTGTTATTGTCGCTCTTGCCATTGCTTTAATTATTTCATTTCTCCAGTGGAAGAGGCGTCAGCTAAGATGAACCCAAAGGCACCCAGAGTCCTTGGATGTATTCCTTAGAAGGTTCAGCTACAAGGAATTGAAGATCATAACCAGGAATTTCAGAAATAAGCTAGGTGCCGGAGGGTTTGGCTCAGTGTTCAGAGGAACCCTAACAGACGGTACGCTTGTAGCCGTAAAGAAACTGAAGGGTTCAAAACAATGTGAAAAGCAATTCCGAGCGGAAATCAACTCCGTGGGAGTCATAAATCATAAGAATTTGGTAAGGCTTAAAGGATTTTGTTCACAAGGCTCACGAAGATTGCTGGTTTATGATTACATGCCCAACGGCTCTCTAAATTCTTTCCTTTTCACCAATAATTCCAAATGCCAATCTAAGATACTGGATTGGACAACACGATTTCAGATCGCTTTGGGTATTGCAACTAGATTATTTTATCTGCATGAGGAATGCAACGATCGGATCATTCACGGCGACATAAAGCCCGAAAACATTCTGTTAGATGGGGATTTTACTCCCATGTTGGGGGACTTCGGCATGGCAAAGCTTGTGGGCAGAGATTTCAGCAAGGTGCTAACGACTACAAGAGGAACGAGAGGCTACTTGGCTCCCGAGTGGGTCTCTGCCCTTCCAATCACTCCCAAGGTTGATATCTACAGTTTTGGTATGACGCTCTTAGAAATTATATCAGGCCGGAGAAATCTGGACCTAACGGTGCAAGAATCGAGTATGTATTACCTTCCAGCCTGGGCTAAAGATCAAATTTGTCAGAGGAACCTGGTAAATATTGTGGATAAAAGGATTGCAAGTGATGCAAATGTCGAAGAGGTGAGAAGATCTACCCTGGTAAGCTTGTTATGTATTCAAAATGATGAGAATGCAAGGCCAAAGATGGCACAGGTGCTGCTGATGCTTGAAGGTAAGAAAGAGGTTCACGCCCCACAAATTCCACCCGTGACGATTAACCAGCGAATAGTACGAGGGAACGCTGATAGTGATAGCCAATGTGATTGTATTGTTTGAAATTACTGAGCGCTTGACCAAGCTTTAATAAATAATGTCCATATATGTTGTCATTTACCCTCTTGATACAGATGTACGACCAAAGTCAAAAGGTATTTGATTTTAACAACGAAATTTGGGTTGTAGGTATGTAGAGGGTGTTGAGCTCAAGGAAAAAAATATGTATGAAGAGAATTTAAAATTGTTTTATTCATATTTGTATGTCAAGAAAGTGTGATGGAAAAACTCATTATTTATGGTTTGTCACGGCAGACTACAAATTTAGGGTCAGTACTGCAATTCTAACTGTCTTCGTTGAAATACTGTTGCATGTAGGTGTGAGCAAAGAAATGGGAGGGAGACACTACAAGAAGGTTTTCCGCAAAGATATTATGGTGGATATAACAAGAGTTTTAAGAAATATAAATGAGAATCTAACGATCCCAAGAAAGAAAGATTATGAGAATGCAATACACTACATGGGCAAGGCCCCTCAGACATTATAAAGTGTTTGTTGATCGACCAAAAGTGTTGACGCAATGCTAAGTTCAACTTAGTCGGCTTTAGTGGTTTCCTTTACAAAGACGCAACAAATAAATCACGCTAATTGTGCTTAATTCTCATCCATCGGGATTTAAACAGGACCTGTATTCTGCTCACCGACTTTCCTTATGTTGACCAACATCAGAGCATCTGTGCTTCCTCTTTCTCCTTAATCCAATTGGACTAAATGAAATATGATCAAGAGGATGAAATATTTATGCAATATAATATTTGAGGGATTTGATTGGTGAATCATAGTAAGGTAAGTTACTGAGCAATTATTACACGCAAATTTCGTCTACCTTTAAGCACTCAAAACAATCTTTGAAAACTGTCCTCTGTGAGCACTTATTCCATTCGAGACCATCAAAATGAAAAAAAAAATTGTTTCATTGTTGTCGAGAGTATCTTAATCAATTCAATTGAATGGCATTTTTCAGTCTCAACACAACCTTGGAAATTTGGGTGTTTACATAACTTCAAATATGTGAAAGTGGCTAACTGTGAGGAGAAACCCAAGATTTTACAGGTTGTGTGTAATTGTAATAGAGAAGAAGGGACGGGATAAAAGTGCATCAGATGTTTAGAGTAGGGGTTAAAAATAGTTTGGAATGTTGATTTTGATGAGGGGTTAAGTAAAAATGGATGAAAAAATTTTGAGCAATGGTAGGAGCATGATGAGTTAATTGTAAGAATTGTAAAAAGACACTCATGGGACGAATTATTCATTCATTAAAATGATTGAATTAAAGATAATTTTTTGTTTATATGATATAAAGGAAAATTAAATATCAATCCTTTAAAATGGAGCTCAAAATCTTATAGAAATGGAGAGAATGTTTAGAAAACATAAATGATTGTGCATAAGATATTTGAAATAATACTAGATTTTTTATTTTGTGCCCATGATATTTGTTAGAAGATTTATTAGGAAAATACTACGTTTAGGATATCATTTATCTATAATCTTAAAATTTCATATTTTAAAATTGGACTCTAGCATATTGGTGTAATGGTGTCTATGAAACTAGCATCTAGATGCAAAAGTGTCCTTTGATAAATAAAAAATTAAATTTTTGTTGTAAGTTTGTGATGTTAGGGATATGCTAGAAGTGCTTGTCAATTTGTGGGTGAAATCACAATAGTGTGTCCCACTTTTCGGGATGAAGGATTTCAGACTTAAAAAAAAAATTGTTTTTGATGGCTTCGTGCGAAGTGTCCTCTTCATGCAAAGTGGACCTATTAATACCAATTACCTGACCTAGTATTGTAAATTTAACTATAATTTTATATATTCATCTATATTTGTTTCCATTTTACACACAATTATAACATGTAATCAAGTACTTAATTGTTAACACTTTGCTTTCATGTATGTTACATCTAGATGGCCACTCAGAATGTACCCACCCATGATGTACCAGCTCAGGATGCACCTCTCACTCATGATCTAGTGACTATTTTTCAGACTGTAACTGAGATAGAGATGGATCAACTTAGAGAGAACATCCATATATATGAGCCAAATGACATATATAAAGATATTTGTGTCACTATATTGAGGAGTTTGGGGGATATGACTGCTAGATTGAGATCTCACTCTTCCTTCACACCACAGGTTGTTGATACTATTTATCAAGAGTTGAGAGCTGAGGTATCGGGTGATGTTTCCTTGGAGACGGTCCAGACCCGTGTCCCTAAGGAAATCATAAAATGAGAGGTTTTCCCATTTTATGAGGGAAAGCCTGAGGTGATGGCATATTAGGTTACACAGTGTGAGATTCCTCACATCACATGCATGATATACCCTCATTTTCTTGCAGCACATGGTCGTTATCCTAATAACGACCAGATTTCATTATATTTTTCATAGCAGTTGTATGCTTAGTTCCGTTTGGGACTCGGGGTCAACTATTTAGATCTTCTTGGATATTACAGTCAGGGGCATGGTAGAGTTGCCAACCATGATCAGTATTTTAGGGTTGATCAAGTTGTATGTACTCATAGAGAGCTAGTTAGGCACAGTACTCTTGTAGAGGCATCGGTGATAGGGGTGGGGGCTTCATTATAGTTCCGCTTCCCAGCCACCCGCCTATAGAATGGTAGGGTATTCCCTAGTACGTATACAGGTAATGAATGAAAACTAATGCTCGAGCTAGATTAGTTGGATAGCCTAGGGGTTCAGGGTGGCAGAACTCAATGAGGAGCCCCCCTTTACCCCCGACGTGTAAGGATGGGCCCTGCAGAATCATAGGGGCACTGCCCTCCCACCTCCGTATAACCACGAGAATGCTTGAACCCACAGATATGTGGTTGGGAATGGGATGCTGCCTTCGACTAGTCAGGATTTGATGCTGGAAAAGAAATAGATGGTGACTAGTTGAGGTGCGTTGGTGGACTCACTAATGGAAGTGAGCCTCAAATTATATGGTAGTCGAACGTAGGAAAGGAAGGGTCATGGTGGGCCCATGCCCCCCACCCTGCAGGGTTGGGTGGGACTATAGTTCCAGAGGCTATAGATTGGGAGGGCGGGCCCCTACTATTCTATGGCGTTCCAGGGGTTTAAATCATTCAGGCACTAAATATAAGAAAGAAGGGCAAGCAGAAAGAAAGATGTGAATGAAAGAAGCCTATAATTTTGAAGGTCCGCCCGCCCTTTTCTTCTCTATGCTAGAAGCTTTAGTCAAATACAGGTGTAGTCGAGCCTCTTCGCCACAGTATGTCAAGCTAAGACAAACCTGCATGCAGGTTATCACTGCATGTTATGAGGGATAACATGCAGGCATCCTCCCTCTACACAATCATTCAATTGTGTGCCACTTAATACGTATATAAGACTGTGATGATCATCACTTCTTTTTCTAGCATTCTCCCTACCCCCCAGATAGGTCAACCTTGCCTAACCAGGCAAATCATCATCGAATCAAGGAGAACTGCCCAGGTGGACTAGAACTAGTGATGCAGGAGGTCGAGTGAGAAAGCATGGGGGTACTGGGAATAGAAGTGTTTCGGCAGTAGTAGTAAATCTTTAGGCTATGTGGTAAGGACCCATTAACTCTCATCTCTTATCTACGAATTATCAACTAACGGTAACAACCTCTCATTGCAGGTTCAAGCGTCGCTTCGATCGAGCACTTCTATCTATTCCCAGGAGAGGATCAGAGGTGGGCCAAGGGGTACTCGATAACACTATCTCCGGGTTGGGTGGGGATTCCCCTTTATAATAGTAGGGTCCCCTACCCTACCTTTCTAGTTGTGAACCAGATTGACTCTGCAGGGACATTATAGTTGCGAATTGCCTACTAGTATAAGGGCCCTACTATTCTATGGAAAACCTGGCCCCGGTGGGCCACCCACAGGGCTCCAAATATGGGGGTAGGGGTGGGGCTCTAGATATGGAGGTAGGGGCAGGGCCACCACCACTATAGGATGCCAAAATAAATGACTGGATAGTAGGAAAGGATTCACTCAAACAAGCCAATGAAGTGGAGGGAAACAAAGCCCTCCCTTTCTCTCTTCGCTGGAAGCAAGCAGTGACTCCACGGACTGGCCCTCTTCCATTGTAGTGGGAGGGAATCAGCCGGGTTCCTATGCAGGGTGGAGGGGCCCCTACAATTATATGGGATTTGATATAGTTGCACTAGCCTTCCCTGCTAGAGAATAAAAGGGCGGGCGACCCTCCTACCATTCCCCCCTACCCTGGCACTCTAGTTGATAGTAGGGACCCTCCCAATCCTAATGACCAGCCCAGCATACTAATCCCAATGACCAGCACAACATACTAACATGATCCAATTGATCTATATATGTAACATGATGTGTGCACCAATCATGTTACGTATTCTATAGATGTATCATGTATCATGTATCATGGGGTAGGCGACGGTGACCCCTACTCTAGATAGTTTGGAGAAGAGGGCAGATTGGATCAGATATAGCTTAGGTTCAAGCTCATGAGACCTTTTACTGTCACTGTCGTAGAGTGTGCATGACCCTGTGGGCCGGTAAAGTACTTACTGGGCCCGCCCTTCCTTGCTCCAACCCCCCCTCGGTCCAACACTTTCTTTAAAGTTGAAAGTGGGGATGGCCCTACTATTATAAAGGCGGGGGGCTCCCATTTCATGTGTAGTGATTCAAGTTCAGTTCTTCTTTTGGTAATTCTCAGATATAAATGAATGGATAGTAGTAGCCGCCGTGCTAATATGGAAGGCAAGACCAAACAGGGAGGCCCTTCTATCTATAATAGGCATCGGATGACCCGGGCTCACTGCTTGCACCAGACTCGTCTCACCGACATATGACATATCATTCATATCTCTCTACGAGTTCCCCCCACTCGGGGCCCCTACTATCTATAGGGCCTTTCTATAGCTACCAATAATTTTGGGTTGGGATGATGGTTGGGTGCGGGGCCCCCTTTTTCCTCCCCACCCTCCCCTCTCTTGTGGTGGCCGAATCAGTCATTGCATGAAACTTCATGCCGGTGCCGCTCCCACTCCTACTCAATCACGTGTGGTCCCCTCGCTTTCGCTTTCCATCTCGCCAGCGGGGTGAGATGCTAGATCGGATCCATCGGTCATTGTTCCAATGAATTATTCGTTGCCTTCCCCAAACCAAACAACTACCATATGAGTAAGTAGGGCCAGGCCTACGCCAGTTTCTTGCTCATGATCACGATGGGTAGCTCCCAAATCTAGACCCGACGGCAACCGCCAAAGACACAACTTCTATCATTTGTTCAAAACGGCGCCGGTCGGGAAGGAGGGCTTAGAAGGGTGGGTGGTGAGGGGATACCTTTATTGAATGAAATGAAGAGGCAGTGCCTAGAATATGGTAGGGGCCTATTGGACTATTTTAGCTCTTTGGGGGCATGAATGAGGAGGGAACTCTAAAGACTCCGTCCATCCAACCAAAATGAAAGGGACAAGACTAGGGTGATTAGTATGAGCCACTAGGTGGGCGTGGGAAGCCCTACCTTTCTATAGCGGGAACCAGCCTACCTGGACGCAACCACATCTAGAAGGTCCTACTATAGTTCGAGCAAGAGCAAGGGAGTTTTGTGTTATGTATGGGGCATCGTAAGGATTATTTCCCCAAGATTCACCCTACTCTATAATGGGTGGGCGCCATTCCAGTGGGGACAGCCGCTGGACGAACAATGGAATATACCATGAATCTCTTATCCATATCCCATGAATCAAGTTTCGTATCGCCTAGGATAAGTCTGAATTCATTCTGTTCAGACATTGATCGATCCTAATTTGATACGGTTCACATGTTATCGGTCCCCAGAGGAGTCAATATCTCCATCAGCTCAACCTTC
The DNA here is from genome assembly GCA_018584345.1 of Thuja plicata. Taxonomy (NCBI): domain Eukaryota; kingdom Viridiplantae; phylum Streptophyta; class Pinopsida; order Cupressales; family Cupressaceae; genus Thuja; species Thuja plicata. Next base: position 2,204,391 of record MU228049.1, on the reverse strand, counting down.
CCCGATGCCACCTTTGGACCCGTATTCCATTCATACACAATCAACGGAGGCCTTCCCAACATATTTTACCATGCCTCCAATAGCACGCTCCTACTCTGTCTCCCCCCTAAATAAGTCATCAAATCTGGTGCTCCTCGATCCCCACTATGGGGAATGAAGGACACCTAAAATTTTATGGGTGATCAATCCTCCCGCCTAAGTGGTTATCGCTCCTATCTGCTCTCGCTCCTAACTCCTCTCCGGGTAGTTCCCAATGTTTGGCACCTCCCACAGCACGTACACTCTAACCAGCCAACACAAGAGTACGCATGACACTACTCCCCTGATTCAATGTGCTTGTTAGTTAGAGGGAGCTATCCTGCCCTCTCCCACCCACCCCTTATTAATCCCCCAGTGGATTCCCATGATTGATTTCCCATAGCCAAGTGTCCATACATCTCTCCGCTCTACTGTAAGTTAGACGATTCCCACTAATATACTAGCGAGAAACCATCCATTTCCCCAAGCAAGAGAGATGCCCCTACTATTCTATGGCAGGCCGGGAGGAAGGAAGGAGCTAGATGCCATTGAGGACTGAGCAGAGGGGGTGTGGGATGGACTAGTTTTAGCAAGTGAAGCCAGGCAAGTTAAGCAGTTCAAGATGCAGGCTAGAGAATCAGGAAGGTAAAGGTGCCCGGAGAGAAAGAGTCAAACTGGAGAGCCCTACTATCTATAAGGGCCCTCCTCAAATTAGGGCCCTACTATTCTAAGGCCAAAATGAAGGTTGCATGGCCCCTCCCCCCCTCTATATCGCTAATGTTGAGTGCCCGATTGCCCTTTTGGTGCATGCAGAGGTTGAAAAGAATAGCTAGTTGTTGAGGAAGGTAACCGAATAGAAAGTTGAGTTGAGGAAGGTAGTCTAAATAAGGAAGGCCCTACTATTCTAAGGGGGACTACTGAGTTCCATCCATCCTTGCTGAAAGGACCACACTGACCTAATCCATCTAAAAGGGAGGTTGGGAGGGCTCGAGGCTCCACCACCAACCATATATTCCTTGGGTGGGAGGCAAGAGTAGCTCCGGATGGAAGGTCCCACCCCTTAGAATAGTAGGGGTTCTTAGAAAAATATAGTGCCAAGGGGGGCCCTTAGAATAGTAGGGAGTTTCAATATAGAGCTAAGGAACCTCAGTCCCTATCTATTCTATGGGGGCCCCACTATTCTAAAGGGAGCTTCAACCAACTTAGAAAGTATCAGAGTCAAGATACCCATGCGAGCTAACCTCAATATCAAGGAATTCTAGTTTGCTTCTATTCAGAAGAGGTTCTTAAACTATCCCTTCACCCCCGATGAACCGGGTTGGATTGATTGGCTGGTGCATAAACTCCAACAATCTGAAATGTACAGGAGTTGCTTGCCACTCTAACTAGAACTAATTTGGATGGATGAGCATGCTTTCATTCTTGCCCTAGGGTAGGAGGGGGTTAAAAGGGAATGGTGGGTAATGAACGAAAAAATCCCTATCTATTCTATGGGGGCCCTACTATTCTAAAGGGAGCTGGCCCTACCGGGGGTGTGGGATGGAGCCCATCCATTTGATAGATAGGGCGATGGTAGGCAGCTTGAGTAAGTAATTTCCCATAGAATTGTAGGGCCCATACAACTATAATCGTTCAATGATACCGGTTGTCAAGCACTCTCCTTATCCATCTGGATCTACTGGTAAGACCTAAGAAGAGCCAGAGCAGACCCTAAAGAAAGAAATGAGTACCCCTGCACGGTTTGAAAGACTCTGCCTGATTAGGTTACCGCCCCCTACCCCCTACTATTGAAAGGGAAGGGAACAAGCTGGTAGGTAGGGGTGGATCATTCCATCTGGTAGGGGCGAGTCATTCCATCCAAACAAAATAGCCATAGAATAGTAGGGGCCCGCCCACCCTTAAATAATAGCGGCGGGGAGGTGGCCTCCAACCTTCTAGTTGGTGGGTGGGAGGTCGACACTATCTCCCAAAGGGTGATAACTGCAAAGGGTGCCCCTTTTATATTATTTATTCACTGCCCTTTTTTCTATTATTCTTTCTTTGAGGTGCGGATAGCCCTACTATCTATAGGCCAAATAATAATTCATTGTTGTTGGGGGTGAAGATTCTATACGTAACATTCCTACTTAAAACATAAACCTGCTAGAATAAGTAGGGGGACCACCCACCCATGTGGAGTATAGAATCGCCTACAGAATGGTAGGGCTTGCCATAGAATTGTAGGGGCCCTTTTTGAGAATAAGGAAGGAGGTAATGGAGATAGGGCCCGAGAAAGAATCTAGTCCATCTCGGGTTGTTAGCCAAGGTGTGGGGTTGAGCTCTATGCTTCCTCCACCTTAGGTTGAGCATGGGGTTGAGCATACCTTCGTCCACCTACTCCAATTATAGAAAAAAATGGCTCGGGAGGGTAGGAATAACAGGTAGTTGTGTTTAGATGGAGCCTACCCTACACCCCCTCTTCATTACCTATCCTCACCCCCACCCGGTGGAGCCACCCTGCTGTTACACCCCCAGATGGAGATCGATAGTTTACTCCCTTTCTTGTTCCGAACAATCCAATCTTTTTTCATGCAGACCGGGAGGAGCCAGCTCTTCCGGTGCATCAAAACATTAGGACCTTTGCAAGCTCTTCTGGTCAACTATCTGAGCCATCTCCGGCTACACAGATTGATGGGGGAGTTACCTTCTGATGCAGTGGTTGCCCTACTATTCTATGGGGTGAGAAGGGACTATTTTTTGGTGCATGTAGAGGGAGGGCCACTTGCCGCACTATAGTGGAGAGGGCCCCCTACACTTATAATCCGCACCTCCCATACAACTACTATTAGCACCTCCTCCCACCAAGTAGATTAAGTTGCACAGGGCCCCTACAATTCTATTCATAACCACTCAGATTACGGGAGAGGTGCTTTTTAGAATCGGGGGGCTGGGGTTAGTAATAGTTGGGTCGCTGAACCAGTCTACTATGCCAGACAACCCTTACACGCCCTATAAATTGAAAGGGGAGGGTGCCGGTAGGGTTCCTTAGGGATCCTACTATTCTATGCGATATGGGTCGAATAATATAAATGGGGGCCAGAACTAATCAAAAAAGGGTGTAGCCTTCTCTTTTAGATAATTTTTGTTAGGTAGTCGCCCTTTTTTATTAGTCAAGAGACGGTTTCACCTTGTTCTAATAATTGAATGGAGTGGCGGTCACAATGATAATATGGAGGGGAAGTCATGTCTGCGAGCCTTCTCTTGCTTGGGCGGGAGGTGCTAATAGTAATTGATGGCTAAAGTCGATCATTAGAGTCGCGAATATGACTAGTGAGTGACCCCTCGGCCGGGGAATAATAGAATGACGCCCCTCCTCCCACCTACCATAGAATAGTAGGGGCTAGGAAAGGTAGAGAACTTTTAGAATTCCCCCTACTATTCTGTGGGGGTTCTATAATGACAAAACTAGAATAGGGTTATGGAAAAGGGGCCAGGGTAGCCTCCCTCTCTCCTCAGGGGCAACCAGCTAATCTACCATCTCGGTGCAACCCTATTATTAGAAAGGCTCTAGGATATATATATTGATTATTGAATGGAGTGCAGGTGACCCAACTTGAGAATTTTATTTGATGTGTAGGGGCAGTTCAAAGGTAGGGGTAAGTGGAGATAGTTGCCTTTGCTGGCATCTTGATTCCCTTTATAAAGGTAGGGGGTAACATTTCAACAAATCCATAATCTACCTCCCGCAATTCTAAGTTGCCCTCCGAGGGTAGCAGGCTGATGCCATACGGGGCCCGGGAGGGTTCATTATAGAAGCCGGGTGGGAGGAGAGATGGTGGAGGAAATGTGGTATCCCGCGTTGACCAATACACTAAAAGGTTCTTGGTATCTCCCTTAGAATAGTAGGGGACTCTGACTCCTCTTTCTTCTACTATTCTTCCTTTGTTCGTTGACCCATCTAATCTCATTTCTTACCTTGCCCCACCCTACCTTTCTATAGTGGGGCCCTCCTGGCCAATGAGAGAGGGGGAGGGTGCCCCTATCCATAGTAGGGTGATCAGAGCCGTCTGAAAGGGGAGCCCCTCTAGGGAATTGGATGTATCGTCAGGGTCAAATTATTCAGTTACAGAGAATAGATCCCGTCCCCGATCCCTCCAATCAATGGGGTAGGTAGGTACTATGGATCCACTAACTCCCAATCAGGGTCACCTTCACCCCCTTAGAATAGTAGGGAACAAAGTTCCCTACCATTCTCTAGGGAGGGATAACCTTGTGTTGGGTTTCGCTGGTGTTGCCTGTAGGTCGCAATATGCTCCGAGATGGTTGTCTATCTCTTGTCCCCCCTAGGTGGGTAATCTGCTCCCTAGCCTCTACTACATCTGGCCCATTCCCTAGGCACCCTCGAAAGGCGGGGAGTGTTACAACGTATGGTTTCCCCATATATAGATAGGGCGGTTGCAAGGTTTGGTGGCCTGAAATGGACTCGGCTTCGCCAAAAGGCTAGCTCACTTTCGCTCGCGTTCCTCATCTCTCAAAGAATCAGGCTCATGAGGCGCCTTGCTCTTGCGACATGCTATGCTCCCCTTCTCCATTCTTGAGGAAGGGTGGGTCCCATGCTCATGCACAACTATAGATAGTTTTATCCCTAATTATAGAAAAAAGGGCAATTCTAGTTGAAAGTCCGGATGCCCTATAGATAGTAGCCCATGAGTTATTAGAATGCCCGACCCTTACCCTTAAAAAATAGTAGGGGTAGGGTCACTATAATTATAATCCACTGCCTGTAGTATCTTTGGCCCTATTGATAAAGAAAGTATTCCATTTGGTCCTCTTCTTTATTTGTAGGGTTGGGCAAGGAAGGCCCCTACCTACCTCGGCAAGGAAGGTAAGGATCAAGAGAAAGAACCAAAGTGAGGGTGGGTGGGGTTGGAACCAAGAGAAAGAAACTATGTTAGGGTGGGGTTGGGCTTTATATTCTAGAAGGGAGGGTTGGGCGGAGTCTATTTTGTTTCAGCTGGTGCCCCTCCTTTCAAAAAAATCATGTTTCTCTCACTCCCTACAATTCTAATGGGTTGAGCTAACCCACTAGCGCCGCACATTGTCCCCATAGAATAGTAGGGCGCACAGTTAGCTTATTCCCGACTATAGCCCCTTTTTGTCTATAGTCGGGCAGATCCAATAATCGTTTAGGTAGGCCAGGGGCCCAATGAAAGCTAGTAGTGACCCCTACTATTCTTCAGCTTCATGCATAGGGATCTTAGTAGGGCTTCCTTCCTATTCTCTTTTTTAGATGGGGGCCAGGGGTGGAGGGGATCTTTGCCTATTATTTGAAATGGGGCATTATCATCCAACTCTAGATGCATGTGGAGGGCTACAACCTGTAGCCCCTACTATTATAAGGGGCGGGCGATGATGGCCCCTATTATTCTATTATTGTGGCCATGATTCGATCCAGCCATAGGTTCCCCTACAACTACCTTGTTACGACTTCACCCCAGTCAAAGACCCCACCGTGGTATGCGCCAATAGGAACAAACCAAACTATCCAACTATCTTAGTAGGGTTAGGGCCACCCCTACCGCTACTATAGTGGTGGGAGGGATTGGGATTGGTGATTCTTGATCTGATGCTTTAGGCAAAACCAATTCCCCAGGTGTGATGGGCAGTGTATATAGGGCCCGGGTACATATTCACCGTGGCATGTTGATCCGCAATTACTAGCGATTCCAACTTCATGTTCTTGAGTTGCAGAGAACAATCCAAACTGAGGCAACCTTTCTCGATTTGCTCCACCTTGCGGCCTTCCCATTATCATTTCCATTGTAGCATGTGTGTGGCCCAACCCATAAGGGCCATGCGGACTTGACATCATCCCCACCTTCCTCCAGCATATCACTGGCAGTCTCTTGTGAGTGCAGCACTGAGTGGTACAGTTGGTTGGAGTGTCATCAATCACTAACCCGGTCCTCTGCCCCACCCCTGGGTGGATAGGGCTAAGGGAGAGTGAAGACCTCAGCACACCCCCCTTGACACTCTAGTTTGAGGGTGGCATGGCAAAAAATAGAATAATAGGCAATAATCGTGCCTATTTTGTTCTTGGCGGGGCGATGGGCGAGCTACTGGTGACATTTCTCTGAACTTAGATTGGGTGGTTTGAACTACTATATAAATAGGGGTTCACTGCTCTCCCAACTACTATAGCCCCTACCCCACTACCATAGAATTAGGTAGGGTGGGTGCCCCTTAGACTATAGCCTGACTATAGAGAAAAAGGGCTATAGTCATATAGTTGGGCCATTATTCTATAGTTCCTGCATGTGGATATAGTTGGGTGGGAGGAGGCAAAGGCCTATCCTCTAAATGCCCTATTATAGTAGCAGGGTGGGGGGCCTACTCTCCCTACTCTCTAATGGTGGGGGGGAAACCTCCCCAGGGACCCCTTCCTAAACTACTCTAGTAGCGGGCCCCTACTATTCTATGGCTGGGGGACCCCCTTCTATAACTAGAAATAGGGGGCCCCCCATTACTGAGTAGGCCTTCAGAGAGGGGGTGAGCCACCTCCCTGCCATATTATTATAAAGGGTGAATAGTAGGGGCCTCCCACCCCCCCTTATACTTCCTATCTTGACCACCCCAGCAACACAAGATGAGGGTTTTTATTTTTATGGGACTTAACCAAACATCTCATGACATGAGCTGACGACAACCATGCAGCACCTGTATGAACCATACGCTTCACACCATCCTATTAAGGATAGACACACTTGTTCATATGCCAAGGGCTGGTAAGGTTTTGCGCGTTGTATTGAATTAAACCACATGCTCCACCGCTTGTGTAGGCCCCTGTCAATTCCTTTGAGTTTTAGTCTTGCAACCATACTCCCCAGGTGGAGTGTTTCATGTGTTAGCTGGGCCCCTGATCTAGCCCCAACTATAGTAGTTGGCAACTTTCACTTCCAACCCGATTCACCTCCTACATGCCCTTTACATCTAGTCATTCTGAATAACACTTGCCCCCCGTCTTACCGCGACTGCTGGCACAGAGTTAGCCGGGGCTTCTTCCTCGAGTCCTGTCATGATCACACACTCAATGAAAGAGCTTTATAAGCAGAATTTCCCTTCTTCACCCATGCAATATTGCTGGATTAGGCTTTCGCCCATTGTCCAAGATTCCCCACTACTGCCCCCCGTGGGAGTTCGGGCCGTGTCTCAGTCCCAGTGTGGCTGATCATCCGAAAAGACCAGCTATATTGTTAACCCATCTATGGCTAATCTCTCCTCATGCCATAGAATAGTAGGGGCCCAATGTCATGGCGCCTGCTAGAGGTTGCACTCAAACTATATGTAACATGCCCACGACCTACTATTTTGAAGGGCCACCCTGCTGCCCCACAATAGGGCTATACCTCCCACCCACCCCAATGGCATCAACTTGTTAGAGTACGGGCTTTATTGATTGAAGCCTGCTAGAATAATGATGCTAGGGTGGGAGGCCTAAGTTGTTTCGCCCCTTCTCCTTCAATAATCTGCCCTTTTTTATATAGTTGAGGCCCCTTCCCCTTAAAATAATAGGGGTAGGGGTAGGAGTAGGGGTAGGGCCCAAATACCTTCCTATGAACACCTTGGAACAACTATAAATAGTAGTTCTTCCAGTCCTGACCTTAAAATCCCTTATAAATAGTAGGGGTAGGGCCCACCCTATAGAACAATTCACCCTCATGCACACCCTATGCATTCACATGCAGGGTGGGTTGGGGATAAGAAGGGTTGGGTTGGAATTCTAGTTCTAAAGTTCCCGGCACTACCTGCTCGCATTATAAAATTGTAGGGCTTCTTTCTTGTTGAATACATTAGCAAGCTTAGGACTCCTCCCACTACACCGGGATAATCTAGTGCTGGCCACAGCCCAGTTGAATTTTAGGGTTCCCTTTAGAATAGTAGGGGGAGATACCTCCACTATAATCTCTCCTCCTAAACACCCCCCCCCCCCTTACCCCTGACCTATTTGTAAGGGAAGCAATTAGCTTTCCCCGGCATGTCCTCCCACCCAACTATAGTTTAGTTGGGCCCCCCCTACAATTATAGTTCTAGTTCTAGTTGTTCTAAAGGCAAGATTCTATACTACTCATGGCCCCTACTATCAGGCCTATTCTATGGGTAGGGAAATGATGAACTATAGTTTCCCACCAGGCAGGCATTTTTTCTAGAATCGAGCCCTATTATTCTATTATTGGTGGGAGGCCCTACTATTAGAAAGGGCAAATAGTAGGGCCCACCCAACCCTGGGCCCTAAAATTCTATGGGGTTCCAATAAAGCCCTATAATTCTATGGGACTGGGTGGGAACTTAGGAGGAGGTTATGGGGGGCGGATCCTTAGAATAGTAGGGCATTGATTAATAAAGAGGGTCTTGATCTATTTCTTTCATTAGCAGGTTGACTAATTAATGGCTGGCAATGGGAGGGGAAACTAGGGATGAACCCTGACAGTAAGAGCCATAGAATTGATAGGGCCACCCACAATAATATTGGAGAAATGGCTATTCTTCTCTTTTTTCTCTTTCCTGGTGGCCCCTACCCCCTACTATTGAAAGGGAAAAGGGGGCCCCCTACCCCCTCTATTTTAAGGGTCTAGGACGTATAGAATCTTAGATGCCCTAATTATAGAAAAAAGGGCAATTCTAGTTGAAACTTCAGATGCCAACTATAGATATCAGGTTGGGGCCCACCTTGACAACTATAGGTACCTCACCCATTTCCTCCTTCAATATAATGGATGGATGGTAAGGCTTTATCTCCCTCCCATCCTACTCCTACCCTTACACCCTCGGTGTAGAACTCTACCTTTCTTTACTGCAGGTGCGTGTCGGCAAAGGGAGTCGTTCTTTCTTTTCTGCGGGTGCGTACCGACAAAGGAAGGGACTTTAGGAAGGAATCCCCAGGACCAGGCAATATCTATTTATTGGGATCCAATTCAAGGAAGGGAGTGAAGGGAGGAAGGCCCTAAAATTATATGGGGTAGCGCACCGGCCAATCGATAAAAGCAGGGAGGAAGGCCCTACCATTCTAAGGCAAGTGCTGTATCCATCCAGCCATCCATCCTTTTCAGCCACCCTACTATTCTATTGTTTCTGCCCCCCTAAAATTCTATGGCTATGGGCAAGTTAATAACTAGTTATCCGATGTTATGTATAGAATCGAGAATGTTCACTGTGGGTGAGGGCTAGAGATTCTATACGTAACATGCTATACTAGATTGGCCTAATATTCTTCCATAGAATTGTAGGGCCTATCCTCTGCATGCATGCATTAGAAGATGCAGAAGTTGGATTGGCCTGGGTGGGTGGGAAACTCTATTTGACTGAGAAGAGGAATGAATGTTTGAACATTGATGCACCCACCCTACTATAAAGACTGCTGCAGGGCGGGGGCCTCACTTGGGAATGAGACTAAAACTCGAGCAGGAACCCATAGAATAGTAGGCTCTGCATTCAAAACTCTTCTCGAATTGCCTACCTGGGGGAAAGGGGCCGTCAAAGAAAGAAATGAAGATAGAGGCACTCGATTCCTTAGGGGCGGATAGCAGTATATTCTAGACATAATATGATGTCACTCTATCTCCAATGTAGACAACCATTCTTCCATCCAGTTCTGGCGGTGTCAACTAACTATGATTCCAGCCATTTATCGATTCTGAACTATAGTTTCCCACTCAAAACTACTGCCTCCTATCCCTTAGAATAGTAGGCCCCACCCCACCCAAGATGCCCCACTATAGCCATGGGTGGGTGGGAATCATAGGGTTCCCTGATTTTTTGGGAGGCTCAAGTTGGTAGCCTTTCTCTTCCTTCCTTTTAGGGCGCTACCGGGGGAACCTCTATTGTTCCAAGATCCTAGATGTCCTCCGAGCTGTGAGTCGATGGGCACCCATAGGGGAAGCCCCAACCAAATTAGGAGTAGGGGAATGGAGGTAGTGATGTGACATATTGATTCTGCCATTCTCTAGATTAGCCGGTTGCCTCCTCCCTACGTTCCTTCAGAGGGGCCCCTACTATCTTAATTTTTCGACTCCAAAATGAATCAGTGCCCTACTTTTCTCAAGATAAACCTACCCTTTAGAGTAGTAGGGGCCCCTTCCCTTATCCCTTATAAATAGTAGGGGGTAGGGGATAGGGGCTAGAATCGAGGAATCTTTAATAGCCAAATCGATCAATCCCTTATAGATAGTAGGGCCATCCTGCTGCATCATTATTAGTCGATCGCTGGCTCAACGAACTAAGATTCCCTCCCCACTAGAGTTCCCTCTGCACCACTGCACCAGGAAGTATATAGTTCCCCTGGCACCTCAATATAGTAAAGGGCCTCCGGCCCCTACTATTCTATGGCAATCAATCACCCTGCAGAATTAATGGCAAATGGCTAGAACCTTTACACACCCTATAAATTTCAAGGGGGGCCCTTACCCCCCTTCAATTCTACCCTACTATTCTAAGGGGGGGTTAATGAATCAGTTCATTAATAAGCCTGCTTCCCTTTAGCCCCCCACCCAACCCCACAAATGCTAGAATAAGGTGG
>MU228049.1:2154505-2193771 GCA_018584345.1 Thuja plicata | reverse complement strand
GGGGGGGTTAATGAATCAGTTCATTAATAAGCCTGCTTCCCTTTAGCCCCCCACCCAACCCCACAAATGCTAGAATAAGGTGGGAGCCCTTCCCTTATCCCTTATAAATAGTAGGGGCCCCCCTTCTTTATTATTGTAGGGGGTTCTTGCAGAGACAAAGGCAGTTTGCTACCCTGCAGGTTCATCAAGATCGAGATGTTGTTCCAGTTTATTAGCCATGCCTAGCATCAACAAGTCTAGAAAGGGTCGTTCCATATCTGATTGGAGCCCCTACAATTCTATGGGGTGAACAGAAGATCCGAGTGCAGATAAAGAGATTTTCTTGGGCCCATTACAATTGAGCCGGGGGGAGGCACTAAATACTCTGCTATGGCCCTACTATTCTAAAGGGCATTGGGGATGGGACTGAAACAAGGTAAATAGGCTACATCTAGATCAATTGGTTAAGAGACTGGATCTATAATTGGATCTTCAACGGGTGAAAGGAATGCAGCTAAAGGGCTATGGTTATCCAATGAATGCCTAAATAGATTAATAGCCTCCCAATGCACCGGAACTGCCCTACCATCTATAGGAAGATCTGAGTCTTCCATACCACCTTAGGCTAGGACCTGTGCCTAGACACTATGAATGTCATTCCATATACAGTGTCAGATCAAGTTGATGATGCCAGGCAACTAAAGTTCAAAGGGAGATACCCCCCCTCCCCTTTATTATTCACTTGTTTCTTCACCACCATCTTGATGAACCAATAGGAATCCCTCCCCATTCCTTATAGAGTTCCATCCTCCTAGCCAACAACAACTATCGAGCCCCACCTAGCCTTAGAATAGTAGGGGCCAAGAATAATCTTAAAAAGGCCCCCCCCACCCTGCAGCAGGGTGGGAGGAAGATAAAGGGGCCAGTTTCACCTGTAGTTTCTTCACCACCATTGGTACCATTTGTTGAAGCAAAGGAACCACCAACGTATGATCTAGTTGTTCACTTTGTTGACCCCGGCTAGATAGTAGGGGCCCAAAACTACTAGCAACAGTTACTGTTTCATCGGTTGGAGCTACCCCAGCACCACTAACTTTGGCAGATCGAGCCTAAATAAACAATAGGGAGGTGAGAGCGAATTGAATTGTGGATTCACCATGAGGAGCAGAGTAAGAACCCTATATCGTCCCACTCTGGAGGCAAGCGCCTATCAATGTAATGTGTACTAGACAATCCCTTCCTTACACATGCAATGCCTACATTTTTGTAGAGGGTTCCCTGCATGCCCATTAGAATAGTAGGGCCCCATAGAATAGTAGGGGACCACCCATCTCAGAACTATCGAGTCCCTACCCACAATTGAATCTGAGGGGGGCCTCCATAGGGTGCCCTTCCCCTACTATTATAAAGGGTAAAGGGACAGGTTTCTGGTAGCCCCTAAAATTATATGGCTCTCAGATATTTGATATTTATTTGAAGCGAGGGAGTAGAAACTAACTAATAGTCTAGGCCCTAACCATCCTATCCAGAGTAGAAACTACTTTATCGAACTTGGCAACATGCTATAGTTGACTACCGAGTAGACTAGTTCAATAAGCTGTTGTGGGAAGCTCCCCGGTTGGATTGTTAACTTATTACTAGTCGGAAGGCTCATCTACATTTACTTGGATCGATGGTACTAAGTTAGGATCCATGGAAAGAAACAAACCTTGCCTGGGCTAGTTCATTTAATAAGGGAGGTCCCCTACTATTCTAAGGGCCGTTGGCCCTCAAATTCTATGGCCATCTCCAAGATTAGCTCATTTCCATCCTTCACCGGGTGGGCCCCCCTTTATAATAGTAGGGCTTATCATAAGGGGATAAAGGGGGCCATAGAATTTTTAGGGCATCCTGATCCATCCTGAACTGGCCATCCATCACTCCCTGTAGATGGAAAGGGTAGAGTTCATTACCACTGGCACCTCCCCTTATAATAGTTGGGCTATGGTCATGCATGCAGAGGCCTACCATTCTATAGGCAAGAAAGATTATAGGATGCTAGCCTAAGATTAGAGGACAACTATAGTTCCCCTGGCATCAGGGAGTTAGCCGCTTCACCAGAAAGCCCTATATAGAAATATGGTAGTATATAATCTGGCTATCCGGTATACAAAGTATAGTTTACTTAAGCACCCTACACCCCCGGTGAAGTATGGATGAATAGCCAAATAAAGTAAGCTATTGTGGGAAGGTGGGTTCTTGAGGTTAAGTTGAGGAAGGCCAGCCCACATGCATAAAATCCATTTAGAATAGTAGGGTAGCCAATAATCTAAAAGGGGGAAACCCTTACACATCCTATCCCCCTTGAATTGATAGGGCAAGGGGGGTTAGGCGTAGGCAGGAAGCTCTATCCCTTTAGAATAGTAGGGCAACTACCCTTTAGAATAGTAGGGCAGGTCCAGCTGAAAGCCCCTTTAAATAGTAGGCACGGAGTGAAAGTGCAGTATTCCCCTACTATTCTATAGGCAAGCCTATAATAAATTGTGGGCAAATGTGGGAAGCGCTAGGGAGGCGGATACTAGCCCCTCGGCTATAGTTTCATTCGGATAGTCTCATACATATGTCCTTGAGTGTGGATGTTATAAGGACCATACAACTATAATCATTCAACCTGTTCAGCTGGACCGTGGCGTAACAACATTGGATTATTCATTCGAAAGGCACTACCCTTATTATAGTTACTTCTAGCTGGACTCCTTAACTCCCAATGCACCACCCGGAAATCAAGTTAGTCCTCCCAGCCATCCTAGGCTATTTGTTGTTCACTCATCATTACAGACCCATCGGTGAGTAATGGAAATACTCTAACTGAACACCCCAGACTAGTTGCCTTCCTTCTAACCCCTAGTAGGTGGTTGTCTAGTCATATGACCCAGCTGCCCATAGTAATAACATGAGCTACCCCTGGCAAGAGGATTTATTTAGAATAGAAAGGGAGTGCCATCCTTGACTAGATTAGGACTACCCTTTGAAAGGAAGTCTATATACGTCACATGGACACCTGCATGCAAAGGCCTGATAGAATTGTAGGGGCACCAGTATAGTTCTCAAGATGGACTTGCATGCAGAGGGTGCCTACTATTTAAAGGGGGCTCATCCGAAAGTAGGGAGATGGGCGAGACAAACAAAGGTATCGCCCCACCCACTGGATGCAATAGAATAAACTCATTTGGATGGTCCAGCTGGCTAGCTAACTGACAACTAGTTCGATAATGAAGGCCTACCACCTTGGGGGTGAAAACAAATAGGAGATGTACTATCCAGCTAAAAAAAAAACTCTATTCATTGGGCCCTACCCCTACTATTATAAAAGGTAAAAGGCTCTCTTTTTTGGAAGGTGTTGCTAAATGAAATGTCGATTCTTGGAGATCAATTCCCTATAGAATGATAGGGAGGCATCAGGAATGGTCCTACACCCCCTATCCTCCCATCCTACTCCTTTCCCTCCCCTGGATGGCCTTCAATCAACAATAGAAACTGGATCTGCTGCTGTAACCGGCCTTATAATAGTAGGGCAGCCGGGCTTGCCTAAAGGTAGTTGAATTCTTCTAGCCCCATTCCATCTTCTTTCAAGTTAACGCTCAGTCTACAACCAACAAACTCTATTGCCTCCCAACCTCAACTATTATAAAGAAAGCTAGGCCAGCCCCCAAGTTCCCCCTACTATTTTAAGGGCCCAGGCCCCCTCAAATTCCATGGCCTTTGTTTCTATCCTGATCGATGCTTTGTTTCCGGTGTGTGCTGTAACAATCAGGATGGAAAGTTAACAAGAACAACTATTGCCTACCCCAAGACGCACTAAAATTCTATGGGCAGGAACTATAGGAAAAAAGGTGCTCGTAAGCTCCTTAAAATTCTATAGGCGAAGAAGATTACGCGCCTATAATTTCTATGGCTGCCGATTGATGCTCGGAAGGAGGGATGCTCAAACAATTCATGGCCCTCCTAGTTCTAGAGAACTATCCGGTAAACTATGCTTTCTACCGTCCAGAGAATCGGATGGCCATTATAATAGTAGGGGATTCTATACTACACATGCCACATAGAATAGTAGGGGCTATACGTAACATTGGAACTGTAGGGTGGGCCCCTACTATTCTACAGGCCGGGGCCATATTATATACATAACATGGGTGGGAGGGCGCCTACCCTTAGGCTATCCTCCCACCCTTAGGCTAGCCACCCATGGGTGGGGGGGATTTCAGTGTTTCTATCAACAAGCAAGGGAATGCCCCCCCCTTACCCCCCTTAAATATAGTTTTTAGTAGGGTCCTTACCCTTAAAATATAGGGGGTGGGGGAATGGGTCACAATCCCCATAGAATAGTAGGGTCGGAAGACTACCATAGAATTGCTAGGGGCCCGAGTGGTGCATAGGGAACTATAGTTGCAGTCATGTGAGCGAGCCTACTAAAATTGAATTGTCTCAAGGAGAGGAGGTGTAGGTAGGACCCAAGGGGAAAATGAATGAGTCACCAATATAGAGGTAGGGGACCCCATGTCCACAATCATTTTGTGGCCTATCAACAAAGCCCCAAAGAGAAAAATGAATGAGTCTCCAATATAGAGGTAGGGGACCCCTTCTCAAGTTTGGGGCATGACCAAAGGGTTCCCCTACTATTTGAAGGGCCGGTAGGGTCACTTTTACTACAGTGTGGGAGGGACAAATGTTACTATCTCCTATCAGGGGTGTGGGAAGGAAATGCGACTATAGGGAGGTGGGAGGTGGAACTAGAGGGGGTGTGGGAGGAGACCCACCCTAAAATTCTATTGTTCCCTGGGTGCCTACCCCCTATATTGCCTATTATTCTTTTGTTTCCCGCCTAGCCCTTTAGAATAGTAGGAAAGGGCAGATTATTGCCGAGCCCATTACTTTTTAGCTTTGGGGAGCTTTGCTCGACTCCCATTTAGTGCTTCGCATATGGGGTCAAAAGTGACCCAGTCATTTTGAGCTTAGACCGAAAGGGGGTGAAGGATGGGAAAATAAAATAATTCATATGGGGTACCTTAACTCCCTACAGGCCTAGTCATTTTGAGCAATAATATAAATAAGGGCCATCTCTTGAATGGATACTTTTGCCTGTCAAACCGAGCCAAAGTTGACTCCATCCTTCACTATATACGTGATAGCCTAACTTATGCCCGGATAGCCTAACATTGATTCCCAATGCATCCGGTGGGGGCCCTAGCTCAGATAACGTTAACTCCCTCCGACCATCCTTTGTTAACTATCGGCGGTGGGAGAATAAGTTGAAACTTTCTGTCCTGCCTAACTTACTTTATTCCTTCCCCTCTTTGATCATGCGACACATTGAATCACCCCTTATAATAGTAGGGAAACATACAGGCCCTATAATAATATAGAAGGGGGGCCCGTACTATTTTAAGGGGAAGGGGAATGGGCAACCGGTCGATCCAACCAAATGTCGTTTATCAGTTAGCTAGCCAGCTGGACCATCCAAATGAGTTTATTCTATTCCATCTAGTGGGTGGGGCAATACCTTTATTTGTCTCGCCCATCTCCCTACTTTCAGATGAGCCCCCTTTAAATAGTAGGCACCCTCTGCATGCAGGTCCAGCTTGAGAACTATCCCGGTGCCCCTACAATTCTATATCATAAAAATATGAAGTTAATACATGTAACTAATGGACAATAAGTATTCTAACTCATTCTAGAACTAACACATATATCATAAGTAATCTAACTAATTTCATCATGTTTTAGTGTTCAAACTAATGTCTTAAGGGGATCTTTAACTAATTTAAGAAATCTACAAAAATCATTGAACAATCAAAGCATACATAAGTAATCTAAAAAATATCATTAGTAATCTAATGAATGTCTTAAGGGGATCTAGAATTAATATCATGAAAAATAACAAGTTAATACATGTAACTAATGGACAATAAGTATTCTAACTCATTCTAGAACTAACACATATCATAAGTAATCTAACTAATTTCATCATGTTTTAGTGTTCAAACTAATGTCTTAAGGGGATCTTTAACTAATTTAAGAAATATTTAAAAATCATTGAACAATCAAAACATACATAACTAATCTAAAAAATGTCATTAGTAATCTAACAAATGTCTTAAGGGGATCTAGATTTAATATCATAAAAATAACAAGTTAATACATGTAACTAATTGAGAATAAGTATTCTAACTCATTCTAGAATGAACACATATATCATAAGTAATCTTACTAATTTCATCATGTTTTAGTGTTCAAACTAATGTCTTAAGGGGATCTTTAACTAATTTAAGAAATCTATAAAAAACATTGAACAATCAAAGCATACATAGTAATCTAAAAAATGTCATTAATAATCTAAAAAATGTCTTAAGGGTATCTAGAATTAATATCATAAAAAATAACAAGTTAATACATGTAACTAATGGAGAATAAGTATTATAACTCATTCTAGATCTAACACATATATCATAAGTAATCTAACTAATTTCATCATGTTTTAGTGTTCAAACTATTGTCTTAAGGGGACCTTTAACTAATTTAAGAAATCTATAAAACTCATTAAACAATCAAAGCTTACATATAAAACCATACATGTATACAAGCACATATATAAAAGCATACATAAAATTTTATATATTAAAACCATTGAACTATCAAATAGGTCCGTTGAATATATCAACAAATTATAGTCCACCATATGTTTAAATATATCAACAAAGTATAGTCAATTTAATCCACATATATCAATTAGGTCCTAGCACATGAAATAGGTACATACATAGTATACTTTTTAGACCAACTCAAGTGGTTCAGACCTTTCATGGAGAACATGTAATATTCTCTCATGATCCTGACTATCTAGTCTCCACTTACGACATCCACGTTCAAATTTAATTGTATGGAGACAAATGGAGGTGGCAACTACTAGGTGACTATATTGAAACACCTTATTATCTGGTTGGTAATCAATAAAGTGGATACCATGCTGAATTACTTTGATTTTCTTGAAATATGTTCCCTCTAAAACAACTGAACCTGCGGGTCACAAATTTTAACAATATAAATTTAAACAAACTAAATTTAAAATTTGTTAAAAGGTTAAAATTTAAAATTTACAAATTGAGTTAAATATATTGATGTAAAGCATATAAACCTATGGGGAAAATCATTCCATCACTTTCTTCAGGTTCAAGGAACTTCATCCTTGCTGCAGTACAACATCGTAAATAATAACCAACTCCTTCTACATTTCGACACTCAACAATCACTGCAAAGACATCTCTTGCAATACACACACACACACACACACACACACACACACACACACACACACACACACACACACACACACACACACACACACACACACACACACACACACACATGTGAGATATGAAAATTTACTTAGTTCAATCTATAGATCTATCTATCTATCTATCTAGATACATGCAACTCAATGGACCATATAATGTGAAATATGTACTTACCAATTTCGACCAATCCTGAGATATGATCGTAATCAGTAGAAATCAAAGAAACATCATCGAAGTTTTCATCTTCATTTCTATAAAATGTATCAATAACAACTAGTGGCACTAGATATCATGCACCTACATATCCATAGTCTTGATTGATGCATTCCTCATAATTGTCAGCAATGCAGTGACAACAAAAGAATGAGTAGTCCCTAGTGTTTAACATCCAATTGCGATAATTCATACTCATAACTAAATGCAAAGATCGCGTCTTTTCTATCTACTTGTATCCATGCATAATTTTTCTATCCACACCTGAACAAATTCATATATATAATATTACATTCTAAAAATATAATTTGAATAAAGAATATACATAAAAATTAAACACTTGAATAATTTAAAAACATGTGCATACCTGTTATCTCCCCAAATTTTTATATGTGGTACTGCTTGAGTCATTCCTGATGATGTGTCATTCTCATTTGGTGTGAAATGTGTCTTGCATCATTCAACAACATCATGTGCATTTTTTATATGAACTCCCTTATAATTCATTTGATATTTTCGTAGAGCACGTTTGATGCAAGCTCGAGCACCATCATGTCCACCTTTTCCATGTCCAGTCTCAAAGAAAATCCAGCCAGATATCTCGGGATTTGAATTGTGAAGCACATCCATCTGACCAAAATCGTCTGGATGATTTGAATTCTGAAGCACATCCATCTGACCAAATATAATGTTTATCAATTTGTATACCTCTTTCTTTAAAATTTGCAAAAAGCATCTTGCAGGAGTGTTCTACATAATGAATGTCATGCTCTCTATCAGCACTTATATAAAAATGATATTCCTTCTTGATAACCCGTGCTTCAAATATGCTCTGAATACCATCCAAATCTAATTGTGCGTGTAGATAACACACATGTACCATAATAGTAATTTTCTCTGAAAAGTAGTATTCAGATTGAATTGCCTTTTGATGAACAAAGGAATATTTTTCTGTAAAATCAACAATTGATACAATATTTCCAAGTGGGAAATTGTCTCTCAGTGTTTGGTATTGTTGTGCTTGCCACTTTGCAAAAAAAGCATGATGAATGTAGGTTTGAATCAATTTTTTAAATTTGTCCATAAATACTCCAACATTTATCTCCTCTTCAACATATTCTAACCTTTTGGATTCTTTCCCAAATTTTGTTTCATTCTTTACATATTTGTAATTCGTGCAATTTACCATCTTTTTTACATCAATATTTTCATTTTTCAAAGGAAAAAGAGTCAAATCAGCACATGTTTGACATATTCCTTTTATGCAATTTATTTTTCCAGCTGCATCATCTCTTTTGTCACATAAAATGGATGAGATGAACTCACTTCATCTACTAGGAGGACCATTTTAAAAATCGTAAGTGTCTTCTACAAAATTTTTAAAAACCTAAAACTGGAGATCAAATTCAATATGATAACGACAACAACAAGTTTCCAACACTTTTTTTGTCCTGATATAATATGGCTTCAATCTTTCAAACAATGTTTGACCAATATTTATATTAGGATTTGAAATACAAAATGACACATACATTTCATGTTGTGTTGTGTCCAACCAATGTTTCCTATGATATCCATAATGATTAGCTGAAATTCTATGTCTGATAACATCTTTGTTGTTTGATGAAGGATGTGTATTATCATTCCAAAATAATGTGACCAAATTCTTGATTCCCCCATCAATCCTATCATAACGAGGAGCTCTACACATGATTTCCCAATTGCATTCCAAGGTGCTATCATTGAAAAGCATTCTCCTATTAACATATCATGATATTGTTTTCCTACTAAAACCAATCCAAGATGAAACTAAAGATATTTGTCTTTTTCAGAGCATAGTGTTACCTACAATGGATGTCAACATAAATTTTCTTGTAATGGTCTTATCTTTTGTTCAAGATCGCTTCCCTACCTAGTTCAAACCTTTCCTAAGATTTTAATAATCAGTTTTCATATCAACAACTTTTCTCTTCTTTGATGTTGCGTCTATACCCAATAATTTTAATGCCCCTCCCAAATTTTTGTTAATAAGTACAACTGAAAGCAATTTGGCTTGTTCAAGTGTTTCTAAATTATCAAATTTAGCTAATATTTCTCTTTCTATCATATTCATTGACCTCTTCTTAGAAAGACTTAAGGGTTGAACATTAGCAAGTGATCTCAAATTCTCCACATCCATTGTACATAAATGATCTAAGTTTCTATAATTAATATTTCTCTTTACAGTTTGAGCTAAATTTATAAGTTCATCTATACCAGTTGGAGCATGTGATCCTGAAGCTTCTCCATCATAAATTTCTTAAGCTTTCGTAGGGAGTCATCCCGACCCTTCTTCAATGTGCAATTCTTCGATTTGACTTGACCCTCCTACTTCATCTTGTCCTTCACCTTCTTTAGTTTTATGATAATATGCCAATGCAACTTCATGATTTATTTGTTCGGTACTGAGTGACCTTTTTCTAGAAGATTTATATTTTCTTCCCTTCTTGTTCCCTATTTCTTCTCTACAAAAAATGTCTTCCAAAATATCAGCAATAAAAGTTCTTTTGTTCAAAAAAATACTTTGATATAATATTTCTCCTCTCCAAAATTATGCCTTAAAAAAATTAGAAATAACAATCCTTCTCCAAAAAATTCCTTTGTAATAATTGATCAATAATAGAGAAGAGAATTAACTTATTGAAATTTGGCAAAAAATTGAAAAGAAAAAACATTACTTTTATACCATTCTAATTTTAAAAAAAAAATTTCAAAATGACTGACCTAGTTCACGTGAAGTTAGCCTAGGTAAAATTTCAGCGGGGTGTTTCTCGCCATAATTTTCACACAAGGGTCTTCAAGCGAAGACCCTTCACATGAAGACTCTCAGACCCCTCCGTGGGAAGGTGGTCTTCGCACGAAGGCCCCTAAAATGAAAATTTCCCCTCAGAAAAAAGAAAACTCCTAAAAAATGTCCTTTCAAGGCCTGGGACAAGGACCAAACCAAATGCTTTTCTAAAACACATGATGCCAAATGATGTGATTCAGAACAAGCTTTCTAGTGAATATAATTTTAATACATATTGAGTTCATTATCACTTTCAAATATTACTTTAACTAAACATAGGTTGTTTGGTCATTGAACAACCTGTCTCTTCAAGGCTACAGGAAAAATAGTAAATTACAAAAAAAAATATGAAAAATATGTAGGAAATAAGTATTTGTGTTACCTTTCTATAGAAAAAAAATTAATTTCGATATATAGAGATCAAGTTAGACTGATCCAAGTGACCTTATGTCTAAATTACAGTTACTGTCACTTTAGAACTTAATAAACTATGCAATATAGACCCAAAATGAATGAAACCAATTGCATCATTTAGATATTGAAGTTACAAATATAGTATTGAAAGAATTACATTGTTATCATATTTTTAAAAACAATTATGTTGATCCAAGTGATAGTCACTTCTTAAAAACACAGTTTTTTCACACAGACCACTTTTTCAAGGAGAAGGAAAAATGAATTTAAATGAATTTTATTTAATTTTTAAAAACTATATTTAGAAACTAGAAAGAAAATTCTAAAAGACCCTAGCTTACATCATCTTCAAATTCCTAATAGTTTTGCGGCAATAGGTGTTCGAAAGTGAATTTTTTCTCAGAATGTTGATCTCTGTGTCAAAGTTGGCCAAAAAGTGGGACACACTATTGTGACACCACCCTTGTACATGTTATAGGTGTGAGTTAATAAGTAAGTGAAAGTGACTCTTTCATAAATATGAGAAAAGAAACTAAAATTACTATAGAAAAATAAGGTGAAGTTTATAAATTATTAACTAATACATTAATAATAACCATTGCAAGGATTTGGTTATGTGTTAACTACTGAGACAAAAATGGGAATAGACCAATCTCAAAATAAACTATCTAAAGGGGACTAGATGATCCTGGAAATAAACTAGCTAAAAGAAGTTAGGATAAACATATTTCTCCCATGGAAAAGGTAAAGAGCAATAAAAAGGATCTATTATGTATTAGAGGAATAATATCTTATTCTATAGAGGATTTTACAAGTATGAACAACATGCATATGTAGGCAAGGAATTTATGAGAATGAGTAAGGAGATTATGTGTGCAAATTACTAAAATTGAATTTAGATTAAATTATAGTACATAAGAAAATATAAGTGAAAGGAAGAAATTAAAATGCATATTAGAATGCAATATGCTAGATTAAATTATGTGTGTTTTATAATTGATGTTTTCAATCACACTTAATGATTCATCATATAGAGAAGAAAATGTGAAAATGGAGTATAGATAGAGCTATTTCAAAAGAGTGATTTGAGATGGTAGAGAGAAATTAAAAAAATTCAAACAAGAAGATTCATATTCAATTTTAAAAATAAATATATACTATTATATTTGTATTCATATTTATGCCCTTTTGTCTTTTGGGAAAAGATCTTTCGTTTGGAAATGCCACTACAAATTTGAGAAATAGTGTAATTTTTAAAAGGGATAATCTCATCATCTAAATTTTTTTTCTAAAACTGAGCCTCTATATGATCTGTGAATGGGTAGGAGCCATCAAAATCATTACCATCCACCTTAAAAATTGGAAATTATTCAAGAGGAATAATAGGTTGAAAAGTGGGAGAAAGCCCAGGAGAAACATCCAAGGGAGCAGAGGACAACTCAAAAGGAATGAATATATTAGTAGGGGTTTCTAGAGGAGACTCAAAAGTAAAAAAATTTATCATGGTTATGCAATAAGGAATCAACATCTAGTTTTCCAGACTTCCTAACCCATTTCTAAAAACTATAAGTCCTTGTGGTGCCTAATATTCCATAATAAAAGCTTGCAATCTTATGACTAATCATGTTGCAATAAAAAAATCTAAACAAGATGCTTTCATAGTTGAGATATTGTGTTCCAAGTACCTTGAGTAGAGTGGATCAAAATAGTATGTTGAATGAGTTTAGAGATATCGATAATAGTACAAACCCTAGTGTATCTATTGTTAGAAATCATGGAAGAAGAGTCCAAATTCACAAAGGACCCAATCACTTCAATCATATCCCTGATGAGGCATGAAGCCCACATGATCAGAGGAAGATTATATAGTCTAATCTAGATAGGGATTGATATGATCTGAGCAGCGATATGACCAAAGAATGAAGCCTAAGGTGAAATAAAAACACTAGCCTGAATAAAAATCTAGGGAACAATCTACCTCACAAAATTGTAGTCCTCCACAAAATAAAAGCATTGAAGGAAAAATCCATATTCAATAATTTCAATTTTAGGAAAATCTAGTGTTCGCCAAGTGACCTTTATCCAGACATTGATCTCTATAACTGAAGGATGTTTGCACATACATGGGATAAGAAGAGAGTGACACCCTATCTCAACCAAAGCCCTATCAATGCATGAGTCAAAAAAGTGAAAGTGGACAAGAGCGTCAACTATTTTTAGAATGGAGTCACCCAATGTGTAGACTAGAGTATTAGCTTGAGGCGAAGCACAAACAAGCCAAGATGAACCCAAAAAAGTTAGATCTAAGGGTTGGGGATTTTTAGAGATTATGGTTTTATAAAAATTATTGCATGTATGATGAGGATTGGATCACTTTCTACATCCGCCAATCTAATTTTTTTTTTTGGAGAAGATGGCACATCAAGAGAAATAGGTAATAGGGATGACCAATTTTCATCCAAAGAAATCCTAGATTTATGTATCCTGGATTGATTATGTTGTTCTGAGCCATTTCTCTCCATCATTTTTTTCATCTTCCTCTGCACACCATTATAAATAGTAACCTCCTTTCCATGGTCACCAAGGGAGGTATGTCACTAATTGTCTAGATCCTCCCCATCATTGTCGCCACGTGAGTAGTTGCTTTTTTTAGACATTGTGCAAAAGAAACCCGTTCACGAGAAGTGTTTAGTTTTTGAAATGATATGTATTAGTTTTAAAACATTATAATTATTTTTAAATATCCAAATTATTTGATAAGCCTCAAACAACATATATTTAATCTAGAATTATTATCTTAAAAGATCCTTTAAATTAAATTTTTGTTCACAATTCAAAGGCCTAAATATGGATAACCTCAATAGTGTGAGATGGGTCAATAGGATCCACATCAATTTGAATAAAAAATGAGTTGATATGTTAATGATAAATGACCTACATATGTTTAGAGTTTAGTGGGGTTTATGTCATTGTGTACGCAAGATTTGTAAAACACCTAGTTTAGTATATTTTCTTGAACATGGGATGTTTTGGGTCACATCCCATGTTCATAGAAATTAAGTGTTACAAAAACCATGACAAAAAAAGAACCATCACAAACTAGTTTCTTTAACATGCATTAGAATCTAACAAGAAAGTTACAAATTCAAAATCATTTCTATTATGTTACATCTTCACATTCTTAGACGTGTTTGAGAACATGTCTTTCTATCCACAAACATGTTCAAATATATATATAAATCTTGTATATTAGTAGCTTTTAGGTGTGTAAAAGGATTAAATAATCATATTTTCATATTGGATACATAATATTATTTTTGCATGTATTCTAATTGTAGTCTTCATGTAGCTCAAATGGGGGAAAATATAATGTCACAAATTATTTTATATCATTTTCCTTTCTCTTTGGTCTATGTCTTAATATAGGAGAGTTTCTAGGTTAAGACATAGTCGCACTAACAACATGGTTATGAATCCATTGTTATACAATGGGGTGTCTATGTCCCCTTCCTTATGTAGGAAGAGGATATTAGTTTGATATAGCTGAGTTATCTATGCATGTGTCTAATCATTGATTGTAGTTGAAACTAAGATCATGGTTATGACTTCATTGTTACAATGAGGTCTCCTCACCCCTTTCTATGTGTAGGAAGAGGATGATGGAAAGAGATAGTTGAGTTATCATTGAGTGTATCTAATGGTTGGTTGTAGTTGCACTGATTTATGGCTAATGGTTGGTTGTAATTATAGTTGTACATAAAAGATATAAACATTCATAGTTGTAGATGGCTAATGGTTATTTATAGTATGGTTGTAGTTTTAGTTGGTCTAATGGTTGGTTGTAGTTGTAGTTTATTTTGATTATGTCAATTTTATGAATTATTTTATTCTTAGACATTGCATGCCATCTAATTGATTTTTATTGCAAGCTTCCTAAAATATGCATCTTATCAAAAACTTTTTATTATAAACATTCTAGAATATTTTTATTTTAAAAATATTTCATGTGATGTACTAGGATAGTTTTCAAGAAAAAAAAAGAATCTATAAATAGAGATATAATTTTTTTTCATTTGGGATAACCTATTTAAAATTATGAGAAAAGTTTCAAGATTGAGAGCTTTGTCAATGTTTTGAACTTGGATTGGCTCTACATCATCCAACACGAAGG
This sequence comes from Thuja plicata, assembly GCA_018584345.1. Lineage (NCBI taxonomy): Eukaryota > Viridiplantae > Streptophyta > Pinopsida > Cupressales > Cupressaceae > Thuja > Thuja plicata. Next base: position 2,178,836 of record MU228049.1, on the reverse strand, counting down.
CTTCATTGATGAACATAAACCTCATAAGGTGTGTCATCTAATTAAATCACTCTATGAGCTTAAAGTATCCCATTGAGCATGGCACATAAAATTAGTTTGTCACATCTTGTAACATAGTTTTTCTTTTAGCCCCTTTGATCCTAATTTATATATTAAGGAAGCAGGTACAAAGCTTTTCTTTTTTTTATTTTGTAAAACCACGATCTTGTGATTGCAAGGAGTTTAGGCACTTTCGTTGATACTATAAGGAATAATCTAAAAAAATTCCTTTGATATAAAAACTTAAATTGGATTAATTAACTATTGTCTTGGCTTGGAAATATGTCAAAAGAAACATCATATTTTTATCTCTTAGAATGATTTAGAATGTCTAATTGTAAACATATGTTCATGATAATGGAAAAAAGGTTTGCAACTCTTTTGCTTATAGGATTCAACTCAAGTTTATGTGACTCTATAGTTATCTTTTTTAGAGTATCATTTACTTGACTTATATCAGACCATATTGTGCTTTTTTCTTAGCTATCTAACTAGGTTTATGTAGGGGCTAAAAAATGTTACATCACATTCTGGTTGATATGGACATTTTTTTAAAGAAAACAAGCCAATTTTCTATTTTGACAATCAAGAGGACTTGAAGATTGTCAAGATTCTAATGTTTCCATGAGAGAATGAAGCACACTGAGGTCGAGTGTCATTACATCAAGAGTAGATCATGAACCACCACATTTATCTCCAACATTTCCCCACAATTTTTGAATTATAGATATACTCACCAAGCCTCATGGAAAGGTAAAATTTGAGTTGTTTTTTCGTATATTTGCAAGATTAATGTAATAAGGAGGGATAATTAGCATAACAAATATTATTGCATTCACTATTTACCTATTTCCCTCATTCTATGTTGGTTTGCCTCTACATGCTACCATTTCATAATGGCTTAGCACTATATTTATCCCATTCGGTAATTAAACTTTTACAAAACTAATTTTATCTCATCTTCTTTGTCCTTAAGATCTAGTTAAATGATAATAAATGACATTTTTCAACAATATTAGCAAAATGGATAACTAGCTATCAACATAGTAGCACAAATCTAGATAGAGGATACAAAAATGAGCCTAAAGTTGCAAACTAGAGCATAAGTTAATGAACCAGTGTCCTACAGTCCCCAATCATAGATTACAATTATCAACACGAAGTTTTAGCTTCTTTATTAGAAACCTATATGGATCTCCCTCCCAAAAATAATACCAAACATTGTTGAATGAGTGTGTTGTGCACCTCGATAAAAGTATTGTTTTGTTTGATGTTAGAGATTATTTACCAATATCTACTTTGAATACATCTATCGCTCTCTACAATAGATCTTAACATGTACATTTGAAATAGGGGAAAATAATAGGAGATTTTTTAAGTCAAACCTCATGTTTGGGTTCCCACCTTCATTGAAGTAGTAGTTAATAGAAAAGGAGCATGAGATAAAAATAATAATTGAATGTTTGAATTGAAATAATATACCTTAGATATGAAATATTAGGCTTGATTTTTCTTGAATATTTTAATGCATTCCTTCATTATGGAGGAACACATTACAAGTAATCATAATTGTTTTTGAAAATTAAGAAAAAATAGGTTTTACAGGGACCCAAAACCCAACAAGTTTAGAAATACAAAGACAACACAAAGTTCACCAACAGAACCAGAAAAATAAATTAGGAGAGGGAAAGAAGGAATGCCTCACCAACAAAAAAATAATAAAATAATAAACAAAACAAAAAAGAAAAAAACTACTGCCATCCTTTCAAACCCTAGAGGGTTTCATCCATTCTGGTATCCAACTCGGTTGTTTTCATCACACTGGCCTTTAACTCCATTATCTCCATGCTAGAAGAAGTGTTATGGTTCAGCTTCTCTCTGGTTCTAGATCTAGGACCTTTACCCTTAGCCATAGGATTATGAAAAATGTCCCCATTAGGTTTCTCCATTAGATTGACCAACAAATGAAGGTTACTAACTGGGGCCTTCATTCCCTCCTTAGAGTACTAGAGCATATTCTCTAGTGTTTTTTCCATACACTAAATTTTGGCCAACAAATGAATAGGGGCACAAAAATCCTGAGAGTTATCATAGTCTTTACCCTTGTTACTCATCTTATCTTCCATAATTTGGTACTTGGCTTCCAGCTCTCTATTCTCTGACCTAAGATTCTTAATTTCCTGATAGCACAAGTTATCATTTCTAAAGGAGTGGAGGGCTTTAGCTTTAACACTATAAAGAAACCCAATATAGTTATCCTCCTTTTCAAATAAATCCTCCATCACCATAGTAATAGAGAGATCAATCTCGGTTGTGCCCTTATTCTCCTCATCTTTATTCTCTACTTTCGCATATTCCTCAGCCATGTAAATAATGTCATAATGGGTCCCCTTCTTCTCATCCCCATTGTGGGGCCCTCTTCATTTACGTCAACATCATCCTTCACATCCTTGGAAAGGGAAATGATATACTCATTACCTGGTGTATGCTTCTCCTCATAATCCATTTCAATATTCCCTTCACTTTCCTTTGAATTAATCTGCTTATCCATACCAGTAGTATCCTTATTAAAATTATTGCCATCAAGGTCAATAACATTTTTACCCTGATTTTTCTGGCTATGATCAGTCTCCATTGCAGGGTCCTTTGTAGCTTTGACGTCAATATCCTTGCCTTCAGTAGAAACTTTAGTGGCGATTATTTGCCATTTGGTGAATGTTCCATGTCGGCGACCCATAATTGGAAAATATTTTTCATATATTGGATTGACCCTATCAACTAAAATTTATTAATATTGGGTCCAATGACCATGCCCATCCCCCATCGGTTTATTCAATTTTCTCAATTTCTTACACATTATCGTCAATGAAATTTAATTATTGGTCCCAATAAATTTAAAAAAATTGCCTATAATTTCTAAGCAACCCCTAATCGATGGCCTATATTTGCCAATATTTTTATACATATATATTTATAGGTGGCCCCAAATTTTCCTAGAACTTTGCAGATGTGTGTCTCAAACCGACGCAGTTTCACCAACTTTATTAATTAGACAAAGGTGTTGGACGACCCATAATCACCTCAGAAATAACAAAAGAAATGTTATAATTAGGTAGGCTTCGCCAAATATTTATATACCTAATACCTCCTGCCAAATTTTCCAAATAAGGATTAGTATAAAAACATTCTGATATCTCTATTTGATCGATAGCGAAGTTTCAGACTGTTGAGTGCAACTGCATACTACATTGGCAAGTCATGACTGTATTGCTGAAATTTTATTTGAGGCAAAGGTAAGTGATACTTATTTTGTGACTGTGATTTTGAGTTCATTATTCTGAAATAGGTTTGCAAAAATGGGGTTTCTTTTCCTTTTCAGTGTGAAATACACCGCACGTCGTTGATCTGTGCTCATCTAGTGGTCGCTAGTAGTCACTATCATGTGTTGCACTATCCTGGGTCCCATTTTGTCTTGTCATCTAATGTCACTAGGACATGTGTCACTTAATCATTTTAAATTACAACTTTAGGTTATTAGTCATTACATTTAATAAATTTTTAGTTTTACAGTGTAGTCCAATTTAGATTTTAATTATACTTTATTAAGGGTTAATTCATGACACATGCCTTGTTTCCGGAGTAGGTTTACAAAAAATAGGGTCTCTTTTCCCTTTCAGCTCAAAATTTACTATACATTGTTAATCTGTGCTCATCCAATGGTGGGAAGTCACTGTCTTTAAAAATGTTACATTAGACATCGATATGACGCATTGGCAAATTTGGCATATAAAGCAATAATAAAACTAGGCAACTTAAAAAAATAATAAAAATCTTTTAAATGTTAAAAATAGAAACTTGCTTTGTCTCTGAACTGATAAAGAAACTTAATTATTTTAAAGATTTAGAATCTCAGTCTTCAGATTTAAAAATTGAAATGTCTAATACAAATATTAAGCAACTAATTAAAATATTGTAATCACAGAGAAGTCTAAGAATCATTTTTTGTACCCGTAAAAAGAAAATTGAAACGAACTTGGAAATTTTTTATTAATTTTTTCATAAAATTACATTTTAGAGTAAAAATAGAAACCTACTAGGCAACTTGCTAGGTTCTTATCGGTATAAAAAACAAAAACAAAAAAAAGTGAAACTTTGCATGTCTATTATCAAAATACCAAGGTAACAAGAATGGGTAAACTAGATATCTTCATCTTCCCTTTCGTCCGAGTAGAAATTTCTAGAGAGGATAATCTATGATAATTCTTCAAGCCATGTGTAGTTTGGCTCATTGAATTCATCAAGGAAAAACTATTTTTAGAGAAAATCCCTCCCTAGCTGCACCCATTTCCTCTATCATGTTAGTTTCATGTCATTGAGGTTCAACAGAAAGGGTTGTCTAGCAAAATTTGTTCCCAGATCCAATAGCTTGGGTATATCTCTTGGCCAAGGGATCCCCACCCCTAATTCTACAAAAATAGCAACATCGACATCGTCCTCCATGAATTTCTCTTTAAAAACCTTCATCAACAACATCAAGATATCCACCTTCTATCCTCCGAGGTCAAGGAGAGACGCAAAAAATTGGGATGTAATGTCCATGTAGACATGGTATCTGTCAACATTCTCAAGGAGCTCTCAACCCAATAACATCAATACACCCCAATTTATAAAAGTGCCACCATCAACCTCCCTACAAACGGAAGTGAGGATTTCTTCTGAGACATTTCCTAATAAGGACCTCTAGTCATTTGGGGATGTGCATCTCAAACGGATTGGTGTGTCCATATTTAATTCTCGATAGCCTCAAGACCTAAAAACCTAAACCTTAAAACTAGAGGTGGAATTTCAACCACCAGCAGATCTGACTCTTAATCTACCAAAAGCAAAATGAAGAAGAAAGAAGCCAGATTGTCTATAAATAGCCCTGACCCCTTGATTGATAGTTATCATGGATACGTAGCAATTAATTATTCTTTCTTTAATCATATTTAATATTTAATGTAAATCTTTCCATAAATTCATTATGCGTGTGAGAGATTTAAATCCATTGTCCTTAATCTTTCATATCTACATATAAATATTTCCCTTAAATGCATGCATACTATCACAGTTAAAGATGGCAGTTAAAGAATGTCACTGACAAGGCATTTATTTCTTATCAAATTATGAGTTACAAGTTGCAGTTGCACTATCCACCGTCCACGTAAACAAATAACCAGTAGTAATTTACGATCATGGTTATGGTGTAGGTTTTAAGGCTTGATATGTGTCATCATTCAGGTGACTTCCTCGAGAACTCTATTTCCTTGAAGAAATTCGGCCCAAAATTAAATTTCCGCCATTGATCTAGGATCATCAAATTGTCTCAAATAATACATTTAACAATATAAAACAATGGATATTACTAATTAGGTTTTGTGTCCATGAGTGATCAGTTATATTCAGAACAAATAAAGACAATATTTGTTGGACATGATATTACATTAATTACAATGTTACATCTCTAATAAATTGCTATTTGGCATTGGCCCACATGACAAGTCCCATCCTTTGAAAATTGCCAATAAAATATTTATTTTTCTCATAATTAACAAAAAATTACCCAATAAAATAAATAAATTTTCAAACAGTAGATAAAATTTGCCAATGCATTAATTTTTTTCCCTTAAAAAAAAATCGTTCGCCTCATATATTCTAATTTTTTAATTAATAAAAACTCATTCGCCTTATACAATATATATTTTTGGGCCCACATTAATGTAATCTTCTCCAAGATTTTATGAAATTTCATTCAACAGGGAAAAACTTTTCCTTCAACTTTATTTTATTTTCCTACCTTGGAAAAAAAATTCTCCTTCATCAAAAAAATTTCCCCCTATAATAATGTAGGATTCGCCAGGATTTTACACTTTTTCCTAGGAGGGGGTTTCTTAAAGTTATCCCTGCTTTCCTTTATCAACAAACTATCTCTTCCTCCATCCTAATTTTAGTTTCCTCAGCTTCCTCATTAGGTCTATTCCCTAAAGATGAAGTATCCATACACCGAGCTAACAACTTGCTAGTATTCGGGCAATAATCAAAATCTTTCTCCCCAGAAGAACCCCGACATGACTCCTCATCCTCCGAGTTCACCGAATGGTTAACCGACTTAATATTCTTCACATTCGAAGAAGAGGAAAGAGGTTCAATACTCTTGGAGGTGGGAATAAAATTTTTACTTCTTTTGGTAGGCATCTCAGCCTTACCAGCTCTAGAAATGATACTCTTCCTCTTATCCCTACGGTTTTTAACCACAGTCTCGAGGATATTGTTCTTCATGTACTCAAAAATCATCAAAATAAGGCCCTCCTAAAGAATAGGGTTACTAGGGTCCCCCCAAATAAAACCAAGCTGTGATACAGAGAGTTATACAGAAAAAAGCCATGAAATAAAATGTTTGTGACGAAAGTGATTCAACAACACAAGACGTTGAGATTGGGTTCGGTTAAATTTCCCTTCCAAAGTAATATACTCCATAATCACAATAAGAATTTTACACCAAAACTCCTTAATATTAGCAACCATATAAAAAACCTTCTTCTTAACCATACCATTCCTCTCAGCATCAGTCTTAGGGAATTTATTAACTGTCATTTTAGACAGTTTCTTATTTCTGTAAAAGTTCATGCCAGACAAGGGTAAACCTGTTACTGTACAATAATCTCCAAATTGAGATCAACCTACCTCCCATCAATAGTGACAATATCATTTCTCCACCCAGTAATGAACTTTTGGGATATCCCCTTGTCATAACCATGACATGCAAATTATTGTTGTATGCTAATTAACAATGATCAACCTAAATAGAGAGTTGCAAAATTGAAAAAAAACAATATAGACCACGGATATAGAAAGGAGAACCAAAGAATAACCTATCACTAAAATTCAAGCTCAAAATAGTAAGACTAAGTCACTTAGTGTCAGCATCCTAGTACACCCAAAATTGATATCATCTAGGGATCCAAAACCAAAATGTCACTTTGATGTGTCCTCTAGAAAATCTCTAAAAAAGTGTTAGACTAATTTTATTAGTGTGGACTATGTACAAAATATGGAAGTATCCCAGTCTCACTTTCAGATTATGAATCTTCTTCTCATTCCACCTTCTTAAAATTTGTAATAATTTACCTCTAAATATGTAAACTTGTACACAACACATAAAAAATGGTGTCTATTTTGTATAGCAGCTTGACCAAAAATCCTAGGAGAATTCAACCTTCTCAACAATGATAAATATAAATAAATATGAAGCACAATGTTTAATATCATAATAATATACCTCAAGTTTGATGATATAGATGAATTCTAATACTCTCTTGATAAGATCTCCAAGTATTGATGCTACAACATGACACCTCAAAACAAGATCAATCAAAAAATATCCTTGGCATGAAGCATATTGCAACTTTTTGCTCATTAATGCTCAAATCTAAAGTAATTCACCCTCAATGTTTTCTCTAGAAGACTTGTGTGCGAATGAGATATGAAATCAATGAGGAAATAGTGCTCTAATATAGAGTCCTTGAGGCATTTTACATAGATAAGGGTGACATTCCAAGGGTCATATGCAAATAAAGATCAAATTACAACTGGTAGGAACCGACATGCCACCATATTCAAATTCGGTCCCCATTGGAGGGTCTAATAAACTTAGCACAATAGCTTACTAGGACCATTGCACCTAGTGTCCTAGTACATCAAAAACATGGTTTCGAGTGCTTTGTTCCACCCAAAAGAGGTGAAAAAGTGGTACATAGACATGAAAAAAGATCAATTTGTACATGATTTAATATCCATGCTAGAAAATTATGACAATTTGACATTGAAGGGGCCAAAATTAGGCTTGGAAAGAGAAAGGAGACCCACTAAGGTAGGGACACAAAAAGGAGTGTGAAATTATAAAGGGTTACAATTTATGACACCATAGATTACATGAAGTGGGGCGATACTTTGTTTTTTGAAAATTGAAATTTCTAAACACTTTAATTGTGAAGCTTTTATCTATTATATTTTAGTTCTACAATAATTGTTATGAAGGAACAACAAATAAAATATGTGTTTTCTCTCTTTCATCTTAAAGAGGTATTACTTCAATAATAATTTGCATTAAATGCCCCTTTTAGTGTCTTGTTGTGATATTGAGAACCCATCTATCTACCTCAAAATAAAACACATACATCTATACATAGAAAAAAAAAACCTCTCACAATTTGGAATGTCACGATCTTAAGAAAATTGTTCCATATTCAATTCATTTATGTTTAATTCAATAAGCATCCTCATATGATCTAAAGTGTCCTTTCTAGTTGTTCTATGGTTTTCTCTGACTCAACATCCTATCAATTGAGAAACTCTCCATGCTCTTTCCCATGCTTTAATGTAACAAGGATAAAAAACATGTAATGAAATATTATCAAACATATAATTCATGATTTTGGTAAATCTAAATTTACACAGTGATATGTGATAGATGAACGCCTAAAATCCTTTGGAATCATCAATTATTTTCCAATCCAAGGCTACACTACTTTCAAACTTATTGAGTTTCTTCAAAATGATATCATCTAGGAGATATGTTTTGATTAAAATTAACATAAATAATTTAGCCACATTAAAAATGTAAGATATTAATTAACACTTTAAATGATTTCATAAAGTTAGATGTTAGTGATTAACTATGCATTAATCAAATCAGAATTTTGTCCAAATTAGTGTCTTCCACTATAACATGAGATACAAAATGAAGCTTTAAATTAATAATATTAAATAAATTTTAGGAAAATAACAAATACATAAAATTAATATTTATATATTTATGAACATCAATAGGGTACTAAATCACAGCCTATACCATAAATAATCTCTCATCAATTGTTGCACATGAAGATAATGTATCTTTTGAGCCTCAATAGAAATATCCATATATGTTTTGTAGGCAAATTTAAGACTGATTTGCATATAGTCTAGAAGTTGATCCATTATTGGAAGATCCTAATTGCATATTGGCAATTAAAAATTAACTTCATATACCAAGTAAAATCAAAATAAAAAGATAAGAGTTGTACATTATTATGATTTATAAATTTTTATTTTCTTTAATATATCAGGTTATGATAGAAATAAACTCTACATCAAATAGCTTGATCAAAACCTCTTTAAAGGTTATGGGATCATCAATTCCATAAGTATAAAGAATATCATCAATAATATTAATCAGTATACTAGTTTTGGCACAATGTAATCTTGTTTCTATTAATTCATATTCATATATTCCACATGTATAACAAAAATAATATTGCACATTAGTGCCTTAAAAAACTTATCTTATTACAATCCTCTCATCTTTCCATCCATTCATTTGTATTGAACCATGTGACTATCCATACTTTTGAGGCATGACAAACTACAAATATAGAGCCCAATTTAAAGGATAAACAACCTTATGTTTTCAATAATTTTAAAGTTAACTCAATATTTTATTACAAAAATAATGAGCATGTATTACATAAATGATGCATTGACTTGTTTTATTGTACATTTGATTATATTCCTTTCCCATCTTCAACTTAATTCTAACACAAAGTTAATATAAATTTTGAAGTTAACTATTTTAAAGAATTGAGATATAGTAGTATCACTTGACTAAATGTTTAAGTTCATATTGTTTGCAAGATAACAAGATCCTAAAATCTACTATTACTATTTGCAAAATTATTTTGCTCCATTAACTTGGAACCCTAAAATAAATAACTATCAAAATAATTAGGATTTGATACTTCAGTTGACTTATCTTTCAATATTAGAAAAAGATTGTTAAATCTTATTTATAGATTCCATCTGAATAACATTCAAGAATTTGTGTCTTGTCTAAATATTGAGATAAAGTTTCACATGTCTCCCACTTGGTTACTATATTTGGCCATGGATAGCTCATAAGATATTTCATCTATAAAAAATAGAGCTATTCTATCATTTGGTTGTTACACACAATTTGAACATGAAAAAATATATAATAATAAAAAGAGAATTTTTATGTTTGCCTCTTCTAGAATCAGGGTTTTGTCTTTTAATTCATGACTCTTTTCAAGTACTTGCATTATATATCTAGAGGTTGATGTTTTAACCTTATGATATTCTCTCCTAAAAAGAAATCTTAGATGCTAGACATAAATCCAACATGGAGCTAATGTTGTTTTCAAATTATTTTTTAGGGAAAAAAATTTATGATTTTTTTATCTTTGAAGTTGCGAAATACATCTATTAGATATATATTTTTAAGAAAACAACATCCCAAAGATTAAATTATCATATCACCATATTTGTTTGCTGCACTTAATAAAATAAAATGTTTCATAAAGATTAAAGTACACTTAATAAAATAAAAACTTTAATAAAGATTAAAGTATAATTGCAAACCTAAGATATACATTTAGATGAAGATTTTGAAATCCCCGTACATTCTTTTTGAAATCAATAGTTTCATTCTCCCCCTCCCCCGTCCTTCCAGAAATGATTTTTCACTCCAAGATAAAAATGTTGTGACATGGATAATAGACTTAATTAGTATTTATAATTCAAAATTTGTTTTATTTATTCTTATTTCTTAAAAATGCCTATCAATTCCAAGAGGATGTGAGAGAGGGTTGTAGAGATTGGATTCAAAGGCTTCTAAAGCCTTCTCAACAAATTCATTTTGTGCTTATCTTGCAATCATGTCATTCCATGAGATCACATTTCTTTGAGGCATTTTTTCAAACAGCTCATATACCATGTCTCTCTTCTTTCACATTTTGCAACCACACCATCTAAGAAAGTTATGCTATCCTTTCCACTTTGATGTGTGCCAATATGTTTCTTAGAGCTCACATTTGGCATGGGATGGGAGGATGCTAGTAAATTTTACAGTGATTGGCTTCACAACTGCCAATTGCATTTGCTTGAAATGCACATTTCTTCGACAAATTCATTTTGTGAATGGTATTCTATGAAACTACATTTTTCTTAGGGATTCAGTCAAACAACTCATAAGCCTTGCATATGCTTCCACATTTTGAAAGCATGTCCACCAGAAGATTTCAAACTGCATCATATAAAAATTGTATAGCCTTTATGCTTTTAGTGATATCTAAAATCGGTTCAAATGCTTCCATTTTGTCATGGGCATGGATGGTTGGGTATACACTAGCGAATGTTATCATATTGGGTTTATTGTGTATGGTAAAATAGTACAACTGCATCACATCCACTAAACTTCCGCATAGGGACAAGAACAACATTTGAAATTTAATTTTCTTTTCCTCACAGCGGGAACTGTTAATTGTTGACTACTGACTATTTTTTTATTATGTGTAAAAGAAGGTTTTGAAGGGGCCCCAAAACCCTATAAAATTATATTTTGGAAGGAATCTGAAACCTGACTAAAATGAAACTTTTGTTAAATAAAGAACAATACTAACTAGCAAACAAAAGGTAGTAAACTGCCAGCAACTAGCCAAGATGAGAATCAAACCCCAACTGCCCAAAGAATTGGAAAAATCCTTACACCAATAAAATAAATGGAGTTATAAAACTCCCCATACAGATCTCTATGGTTTTAACATGGATCCCTAAACAAACAGTACCAAAGAGCACCATAGCCCCAAAACCAACCTTAAGCCCAACCCAAAAATAACCAGCATCCAACATGGGCCATTGAAAACTTTCAACATCCATCTACAAGCACCAGCCAACCACACACAACAAACAATGCCAAAGGAAAAAAGGGGAAAAAACCATTTCCCTCTTTTAAGCACAACCCACACTGATCCTAGTTTTAAGCACAACCCACTCAGTCTACAAAAAACTAACCCCCATCCATTTCCACCAAGATTTCATGTGGCCACAAGAAAGAGCTAACCACACACCACTACCAGAAATCTCCTCCCAGTAGCCATAGACCACCTTGATAGGCTGAGCCTTCACCTCAATAGAATCTTCCACCTCAATAGGAAGCAAGGGAGAAGAGGACTGAAGAGCAAAAAGACTCCTCCTCCAAAGAGCCACATGAAAGACACCCACCTCAATAGGGTTATACTCCATCTCAATCAGAGTATAGTGCATAGGAAAAAAGCCAAAAAGGGGTTCATCCCTACAACATAAAGCTTCCAAAAATGGGGGATAACCAAACACAACCAATGAAAACACAAAGAAACAAGGCAAGAGATAAACAACCCAAGAAGGGACCAGCCGTTCGTTCGTCACGAAACAAGCAAGCCACTAGCCAAAATAAACACTAACTCTGCATTTGGGCATCTCTTCCACAACCAAAAAAAACCCTCCACCACAAGAAGGAAATTAAGAACATAAAAGAGACAATAGGGAGCAATAGGGAGGCATCACATTGCCTGCACTTCTAAATACCATCTACTCCTCCCCAAACTCAACCACTGAGTTCTGTGAGGGATTCCCCACACCATAGTTTGTTCTAATAACAACATTTGTTGTTCCAAAAAAGACACAAAAAATAGGGAGAGATCTACCGATTTCCCCTTTGCAAAATCTGTTAATGACTATGATCTCAAAGAATACAGACCCCGCAAGAAGAGAGGGAGGAGAACCATAAACTGAGAGCCGATTGGCCCCCACAAGGAAAATGTAGCTCCCCCAAAATATGTAGAGGCCAACCACTCTATAGCTTCCTCCACCAGATCCACCATAGCCAAGGACACACAGCCTCCACCATCCACTTCTCTATCCTCACTTCCCTGACCACTAACTGTTATGAAGAGTGTTTTCTCAACAAAAATCGGTAAGAAAATGGAACGAGAAAAGGGGCCCACACCACCCACCTAAGTGTAGTTGGTGCTTAATATGTGGTAGTTAAGCCCCGCCATTAAATAGTACAACAATCATATATACTCATAGGTTTTACTATATTTTCATAAATATACAAATATTAAACCCTAAAATAGAAGAAATTAATGAATCCATCAACAATTATTCAAAATAAGTGTTCAGATCATGTTTTTTTAAATATATTTAGATATAAGTGTTTAGATCATGTTTTTTTAAATATATTTAGATAAATAATTTAAAATTTCAAGTCAGTGCCTAAAAATATACTATGTTCAGATCATGTTTGGTTTTGAAATGACACTAGCAGTTTGGGAAATAGTGCAATTTTTAAAAGGGATAATCTCATCATCTAAAATTAAAAAAATTCATGACAATCAGCCTCTAAATCATCCATGAATAGGTAGGATCCATAAGAATCAGTACCATCCAACTTAGTAATTGGAAATTGTTTAGGAGGAATAACAGGTTGCCAAGTGGGAGAAAACCCAGGAGAAACATCCAAGGGGGAAGATGGCAACTCAGAAGGAATGAATATATTAATAGGGGTTTATAGAGGAGGCTCAAGATCCTTCTAAGCAACAAATAAATTCCCATGGTTACACAATAAGAAATGAACATCCAGTTTGTCAAACTTCCTAACCCATTTCTTAAAACTAAAACTCCTTGTAGTGCCTGATCTTTGAGAAGAGAAGATCATAATCTTACGACCAATATTTTTGCAACAAAAGCATCTAAACAAGATGCCTTCATAGATATTATATTGATTCCAAGTACCATGAGTAGATTTGATCAAAATAGTATGTTGAATCGGTTTAAAGATATCGATAATAGTATAAAACCTGGTGTATCTATTGTTAGAAATCAAGGAAGAAGAGTCTAAACTAGTTCGATATAGTTGAGTTATTTATGACCGTGTCTAATGATTGATTTTAGTTGGAACTAAGATCATGGCTATGAATTCATTTCTATAATGAGTTTTTCTCATCCCTTTCCATGTGTGGGAAGAGGATGATGCAAAGAGATAGTTGAGTTATCTTTTACTGTATCTAATAGTTGGTTGTAGTTGTAATGATTTATGGCTACTGGTTGGTTGTAATTGTAGTTGTATAAAAATGATATAAGAATTCATAGTTGTAGATGGCTAATGGTTATTTATAGTTTGGTTGTAGTTGTAGTTGTAGTTGTAGTTGTAGCTTATTTTGATTATATCAATTTTATGAATTATTGTATTCTTAGACATTGCATGCAAACTAATTGATTTTTATTCTAAGCTTTCTAAAATATGTATCCTATCAACAATCTTTTATTATAAACATTATAGAATATTTTTATTTTAAAAATATTTGATATGATGCACAAGAATAGTTTTTGAGAAACAAAAAAATCTAAAAATAGAGATATCATTTTTTTCATTTGAGATATCATCTTTAAAGTTATTAGAAAAGGTTAAAAATACAATTTATATTAAATAAAAACAAGGTCACTCTGATGGCTCTTCTCTTCGTGAATAATCCTACTTTTAACTTCTTCAAGAAAACAAAATATGCCTCAACCTGGGCTTCACCACTCTCAAATTGCTTCAATCTGCTTGCGCAATCTTCTCTCCCCCAAGTGAATTTGGATGCAGATACCCTCAAATTCCAATTGGATCACTCCCAAAAAAAAAAGTATGTCTCTTCTGGTCTGGTGTCCTTGGTTACTTTGAATGCTTTATTCACTCATTCTGCTACCCTAAGAAACTGCATTCAAACACATAATTACAATAGTAAGGAGAAGGATTACATTTTATCCTCAGATTTGAAGGAATGGAAAATTGTATCAAATAAAAAGAAATGGCATAAGGATGCCCTAATATCCAACAAACCTAGAAAGCGTTCAACTCTCCCGGGCTGCTTAAAGTCAAATCGTGCTTCTTTGACAGGGTCACTTTATCCTGTATCAAGAAATATGACTTACATTCCCCCTCACCATAAGCCTCACAAGGATTCTAGTTTTCGGCCAAATCATCAGACTGCTTCCATCTTGGGCACTTCTAGACAACCTAGATCAAGTAAAACATTTGAAATTTTCACCCCCAAAAACCTATACTCTGGGTTTGGATGGCGACCCCCCTCACAATCTCTCAAAGGCCAAAGGAAATATATACAAAGTATCAAATCATTTGTCGAACCCCGGGATAGTATCTAATTTAATGAAATTTAGTGGAGATGCTAAAATCATGAACAAGAATGGGAGTAAAATGAATGAATCAAAGATTTTTATAATCAGCAAGGAAACAAGTGGAAGACAATGATAGGAATGTCAAGATCTTGGTATTTTTGTGATTTGGAATGGACCCAGCAATAGTAAATACCAACTTGGAGAATAGATGAAATTGTTCAAGTGGGATCAGGTAAGTATATTATCCCTCTCTTTGCACCTCGTTTATTTATATTGTAGTAATGATATAGCTAAAAATAAACTTCTTTTTGCTCAGTTCTATTTTTTTAAGGGTTTTACAATAAATTTCATTCCTTGCAGACCTAACTTCAATGAAAACCTAGGTCGCTCTCTAAACTTTCCCATTTGGCTTTCTTTAAAATATATTCCTATCAAATTTCTTCATTCTCAGATTATAGAAAAAATTGGGTCTTCTCTTGGGGAATAATTAGGAATAGACTTGGATCATAGGAATAAGAAGGAAGTAAGGTTGTTGGTTAAGCTGAAAGCTGGATTTAAAACTGAAGATTATATTATAATTATCACCAATAGATTATTTTATGATTTGCAATTCTCAAAATATGAAGGTCACTTAACAAATATTTCTATAGGTAATAGAAATCCGCATCATGATAATAGATTAACAACATATTCATCAATTCAAGAAACTACAAACTTAGAAACAATGTTTCCAAAACTAACGAGTATAGAGAATACTAAGAAGGTTAAATTAAACCAGAACAATAGTGAAAGATTAGATGATATTCAGACTCCTCCATCCCAAAACACCTACATTGCTATCCCTAGCATGGATGATAGATGTTAATCCCTAAGTTCTATTGATGATTAGTGACCCACACTTAGTCATTTACTTAGGCAGTTTTAGTTGGTTATCACTATGGTCGAGCTAAACATTCAAGGCCGAGCAACATTGCCGAGCAAGTTTTAGGTTTCCAAGTTACATCATGCCAATCCGAGTAGAATATTAAGTGTCGAGCATCAAAGATGTGTTGTGCCGAGCAGAATTTTTTTTGCATACATGTCAGAATTGATTCAAAATTTGATGTAAATGGTTGAGGCCGACTTGTATGAGATTTGATCTGATATTTGTACGCATTTAATATTTGTCTACTGAGTTAATTTTTCATTTAATTATTTTATACTATGCATGGCATGGAGCCAATCAGGAAATCAAAATGCATTGGAGGTATAAACAATAGATCTTGATCGTTGATCTAGATCTTGCCGCCAGATCCAAAAAGGTATAATAAGATGGCTTCTAACCCTAAAAGAAGAGAGAGTGTGTGAGAGCAAGAGATTTATAAAGAAGGGTTGTGTGTTCATGAAAGATGAACAATAAGTCATTGTGAGAAGAAGCCTAGATCAAGAAGAATGATAGAGTAGTGATAAGCAGAGTAAAGACATATTAGATTGAGAGATCAGAGAGGTTATTTAAAAGAGAAGATCTATCATCAGCATCTAAGTACATAACAAAGGATCACTACTTAGAACATTCTAATAGGTGTTTCAGGTTAAATCTCTTAACATAGTGGTTTTAGCAGACCATTTCAAATCTCTTAGCCGAGTGCTTACTTTACTGTAAGTTGAAATCCTTTAACAAGGTAGATTGTAATGATCTTTAGTTCTTAACAAAACAGACCTTTAACTAGGTAGATTGCATATTGCAATCAAAATTTTTTAGCCCTAACAGGCACACTTTATTGCTGTAGTAGTGAAGATTTTGTGGGTGTCATCCCCACCCTAGTTTTACCTATTTGGGTTTCTAGGTTACCAAAATTCTGTGTTATGAGTTACATATTTGATGTTATGGATGCTATCTGATGTTAGGTTAATTTCATATATCTATGAATGTGGATCAATCTATTTTAAGTGGTTAAGTTTTTAAGCTCTAATTCACCCCCCCTCTCAGTATCTTGCTTTCTCATTCTTGTACTTCCAACAATTGGTAGTAGAGCGTAGTTCACCTACAAAAGCTTTCAATCAGCTTGTGAGTACAGATCTTGAGATGGAGGTTTAGAAGTTGGGAAAAGTCATTGAGAATCAAAAGATTGAGACCCAACTAGCATTACATCAGCTTGAGATAGCAAGATAGGAATTGAAGAAATCATTGACAGCCAGGAAAGATTTGGCCAAACAAATGAATGATACTCATTACCAGGAAGATGACACTATAAATCTATTTTAGAATGAAGATTCTACTAAGAGCGATGCAATAATTGCAGATCTACTGGAAAAGAACAATGTACTGTGTGAAGAAGTTAGAAACTTGAAAAGAGAACAAGAAATATAGATAGTAAGACTATGTGAAGTATTGGAACAAAAGAAGAAAGATGAAGATGAAAAAACTATGGCAGAAGAAAACAAAAGAGTGATATCTATCAGACTTGATGAAAGGACACATGATGTGCAGATAATGACAATCAACCAGGTTGACATGGCAAATCAACTGCTAGTTGCAAATCAGGAGATTAGTAGGAAAGACATGGGAATGATAAATCTGAGATCTGAGACCAATAAATTAAAAGATGATCTAAGATCTGAGAAGGAACTTAATGAAAGGTTGAATAAGCCTAATGAAGCTTTGACTCATTTTTAGAATCTGATGAAAGCATCAAGAAGGTCAAAAGATTCTTTTGGATTAGATGACACAAAACCAAAGACATTTGTTGAGAAAGGAGAATCATCTAAGAATGGTGAAAGGAGGAATGAAAAAAGCCTATTTTCCACCACTGTGGAAAACCAGGTCATACAAAAAACATATTTCAAAGCAAGAAAGGTAAGTCCAATCCTAAACCTATGTTTAATGGTTACTGTTTTAATTGCAAGAAATTTGGACATAAAGCACATGAATGTTGGGCTAAAGCAAGTGATGCACCCCCCAAACCAAGATTTAATGGTTATTGTTACAAGTGTCAGAAACATGATCATAAGGCACATGAATATAGATCCAATGATAAACAACAATGGACATTAAAGACGCAACCAAAAGCATCTAAGAGAGGCAACGCTTACAACTAGGATTATAATACAAGACATCGTTGTCATTACTGTGAAGAATATGGACATACACCTGAAGATTGCTTAAAGACACATGTCAGAGGGAAATCTAAGAGTTGGATGAATGGAAGCTTAGTATATTTTAGTTGTTTGAAGATAGGTCACACTAAGAGAGAGTATAGGACAAGATTTCCTTCTCCTACTGTTGAAGAAGTAAGAGCACATATGAACTAGACATGGGTAAGGAAAACAAAGCTGAGCAGCAGTGAATCCACTGAAGCCGAGGTCACCCATTCCAATGGATTAGGTGATCACACCATCTCCAAATAAGAAATAGAGGTATGTAAGGAACTACATTCAAATTTTAAATCTTACATCAGTTCCTAATATGTAAATGTGCCAAAGTCCATATCTACATATGATAAGATGTACCAGGACATATTTGTGAAAAGTGTTGAGAAGAGTTATATGCACTATAGGTGTCGAGTTGGTTGGCTGAGTAAGTCATGCAATGGCCAAGTGTGGTAAGCTGAGTGATATGCAAATTGTGTTAGTTGGCTAATGATAGCTGGCTTGCACTAACCTAATGGGCAAAATATTTAATGCTCACCTACCTTGACCTTTCGAGTCTATATATGGACGAACGGTCTACTATTCATTTTCACCTTGCAATTTTTAGCATTTACAGAGTGATCAAAGAAATTGCAGATTTGATCTTAGTGAAGTTTTTTTCGATAATTTAGTCAGCGCGTCGTCGGCAACCCTAAGTTGAACAATGTGAAGTGATTGCTTGCAGAGGTACTCTGTTCTTCATTTTAAAACACTAACTTCAAGAGATTATGGCTGCAAGTTCTTCCACACCAGTCAATGGAATGGAGGAGGATTTGAATCAAATTAAGCTAGTAAGGAGTGATTCTTGCGCACCACCAAACTTTCATGCCATTCTAGAAAGCGCAATTTTGAGTGATTTGAACGGAGCCCTCTCATCGATCCTGCCAAAGGTACTTATAATTCACAATGTAAGATCTTGTTACATGGTTAAAATTGGCAAAGTGGGCAACAATAAATTGAGAAATTCCTATGACAAGTTGTGTGAGAATGGAATTCTGAAAGATGAATTCAAACATTTAGCCGACAAAGGGTTAACTTGTGCCCTAGATTTTCTAAAAGACTTCAAGGATGAATGGATTACAATTGTCCTAATCCAAGTTCATAATATGCATATGTGGCTAGACAATGGACCAAAAAAGATCACAAAAGATATTATCCAGTGAGTTACTAGGTATCCTATTATTAGTGGAAAATGGACTATGAGAGACCAAAGTATAGAAGAGATAGTAGCTAACACAGGAGCTGTTTGGAACAATAGAGGAATGACTATCCCTACAATTACAGACTTGGAAATTGATTTTGGAGTGAGAGTGATTGCACACAAGCTCTATCAGTCAAGCTGACTGGATAATGTTCCCTGTACAGCCATGGACCAGGCCTGGAAGATAGTAAAAAAGAATCACACCTATGACCTTGTCGAGCTGCAGTTGATATAACTAGCTGAGAGCTTACTAACAATCAGGAAAGCCAAAGGCTCATCATGTAAGTTTTGCTCTTTGTTAATATGTATATTATTCTATGTACAAAAGTCATTTCCTACATTAGGAAATATTGTCTAGAAGAAGGACAGACCCATCACTTTATAGATTAGTGAATGTATTAAGAAATTAGGCAGTAATTTCAATGGTATATGGGAAATTATTTTGTCGAATTCAAAAAGAGAATGAGGTTGAGGACCATAATTCCCAATTCACTTGTGGAGAAGCACTATCATGAGATATGCTTCTTAGTGGATATAGAATACACCTACATTCAGTCTGTAACACATAGGGTATCATGGCTGGAGCCATTTCCCTATGAAGTTAATATTGATGAAGCATCAGCAGGTATCACAACACTCCTAGCAGAAGAGATTGATACTAAAGATAAAATATTCGGAGACTATGATGAATCAAAGGAAAAGATTTTGATGAATCTTAAGGTAGGAACCATGGAAAGAAAAAGGAAAAATATTGTGAAAAATTTGAAAAAGATGGTTGCCTTACCGAGTGATGAGGAGCTAGAGGATGCACCTCTAGACATAGCTACTAGACAAGGAGAAGATGTATCCAAGGACCAAGAAGTAGAAGTTAGTGAACCTGAGGAAGAGGTCACTGATAAGGAAAAAGGGAAGATTCCAGTAGTAGCAAAGGTAACAAAGCCGAGTAAAGCAAAACCTAGAGTTACCCATCCAATTGCAAATCATCCAAGGACAAGGGCATCTACTGCCACATCACTAGTAGAAGAGAAAAAAGTGTATGCAAAGAAGATTGGAGAAAGTAGTTCTGGATCAAGGACTAAATTAGCAACAAAGGTTGTGCCGAGCCTACAAGTTAAGAGACCAAGAAGAAAACTACATCTGGATCCAGAAAGTGACAAGGACATGATAGAAACTAATGAACCCAACAACATACCAACAACACAATTCAAGAAACCCACAGATATTGATGAGGTATGTGAGAATTTGAGAAATATTGCAGGGTTATTTGGTTTTAATTTGATAAGGTATGAACAATTGAAGGTAGGAGACAAACATAAGGTTCAGGAAGCTCTCCTAGACATGATGTGTAATTTCAAATTAACCCCTACAGCAGTAGGAGACAATGTGTTGAGTGAGTTGTATGAATTTCTATCTGGCAAGTGGGAATTTGCACTCACGACTGAGAGACAAATTAGGGAAGGCACATTATCTCAAGTCATTCCTAAGCTAACCAAGAAACAAAGAGAAAAATTTGTTGAAGAGTATAAGAATAAATTTTTACCTAAACAAAGAGGTTATGCTATCTTGAAGAATGATATTGAAAGGATAGTACAGTAGAGTACTAGAATTTGGAAGGAAGTTTTTGGATTAATTGTTTCAAAAGAAAAGAGAACTGATGAAGGTACATCTGAGCTAAAGGATAAAGACATTAAATCTAGCCCTGTACCATAGATATCAATAGTTCACATTTCAACTGAGCCTGAGAAGACTAGGATAGATGCATAAGATCAATCTAAGATAGTTAACACTGTTGATCTGACTATTGACAGTCCAATTGATGAATCTAGCAATTTGGATGCCAAGGGTCATGATGAGCCCAGTGAATCAACTATTGATTCACCCATCAAGGAAACTAAGGCTGAAGAAGAAAAGGGTACAAAGGAAGATGAAGAGTAAAATCAAGAGGAACCTAAGGATAAGGATGCTCAAGAAGAAGTAGAAAAGGAGAAAAAAATTGAACAAGAGGTAATTGTACAACATTCACCTATTTTAGAGGTTGTAAAATTAGTGCTAGATAGTAGTGAGGAGATAAAGACACTAATAGTGAGCCTATAGAATAAGAGGTAATGAAAGTGTTGGTTGACCTATCACACTCTGCATCATCAATTGCCACTGGAACTAAGACAGGAAGTATTCCTGATCAGCAGGCAATTTTGACTAAACTAAAGGATGCAATGGTGTCAACTACTGAATTTGGAAAAGGTATTGTAGGAACTAAGCCGAGCAGTAGTTCACCTGAATTCAAGAGGAGGAAAGTTATGAGGAAGAATTCTTTGATTCTAGATGTCACATTAGATGAAGTTATTGTGATTCCACCATGGGATCCTAATGTTTTGTCTTATGAATAGATTGAGACTCTTCAGGAGTTACTTAAGAGGAAGAAAAGATAGGAGGAACTGAAAAGGGAGCAAAAGAAAAAGCAAGTGCTACATGACATAAAAGACATATTTGTAAAGGATTTTGACATGGAAGATGAGAACCCTCAAGCCCGTATTCTTGAACAGTTAGTTCACATTGTGCAAAAGGTAAATGATGACAATATTGAAGCCAATGAGAAACTGTTGCAATGGTCCAAGAGGAAATTCGAGAACAAGGTACTTGCAAAAATCTCAGGAGACATTGCAGTTGTTGCCCAAATTTCCCATTCTGTGCATTTGGTCTGGTCTGCCCTGTCTGGCATTTCTCTGTCATGGTTCCCAGGTCTTGGCTCTGCTTAAGCCCTTAAACCCTAAGTCTTTCATGTTTGAACAAGGTGTAAACCCTTAGGCTGTGGCACGATATGTTTTGAAGTTACTTTTTCCCATCACTTAGAGCATGTGTTTTTTCACTAGGTCACGTGATTGCTTCAGCCTGGGCGAATATTCTTTCTTTTCCCCCGAATCTGTGTCTTCCTTGTGTTGCGTAGTCTGATAATACTTTGGAATATTCCCCTTGTGTCTTCCGACTTAGCTCCTCTCTTCAGTCGCATGATCACCGGATCCATGTTAAGCCTTGGTGGAAGGTGGGTCCCAAGTCTTTGGTCGCTTGATCGCTTCAACCTCAGGGGATATTCCTTTCCTTCTCCTGACTCTGCACCTTCCTTGTGTCGCGTAGTCTAGTGACCTTTTAGAATATTCCATCTGGGTTCTCAGACTTCGCGATTAGTCCTCAGTCGGGATGTCGCGGGATAATATGTTACAGAGCAGGGGTCCACCTTCAGTCGTGAAGTCGCATGAAGTTTCAGCAGTTAGCAAAAATGTCTCTCGACTTCGCGGTTGCCCTTGGTCACCTTGTCGCCAGAACATAATGATGACTCAGCTTCCCCAGTGTGCAACGGATTAACCAATGGCTGTGTGACATGTCTCATATGGTGGATGGATGATGATGTTAGTCAGGTAATCGCCAGATGAAGGAAATGGGTTACGCGACTTCAAGACTTGGTATCTTTGCCCTCAGTCGTGGGATCGCTGGATAAAATAAGGGTATGCTCAGTTTTCAAGTGATTAAATGCCAGCCGTCTGATGCAAAGAGTAGATGATCTAACAGTGGTCGCTAAGTCTGGAGATCAAAGTGCCCTACGTGAAAAGTACTCCCGACTCAGTGCCTTGGGGTTGTCGCGATGTCGCCAGAGGGATTCAAGGACACTCAGGCGCTGTTTGAAAAGTCAAAAGGCTCAGACATAGATTCCCTGACTTGGGGACTAGGCTTTGTCGTGTGGTCTCGAGACGAAGGGATAGCATCTGGCGATCAGGCATCAAGCCGTGACGGTCTGAGGTGATAGTTAGGTGCTGGGTCACTAGAAGAATGATGAGTTAAGTAAAATGCCTCGCGACTTTGATATTTCACGGTCGCCTTGTCGCTAGATCTTGGCTCGGGTTAAACAGAGGTAAAAAAGTGTTCTGTCACCAGGTCGTGAGATTTCACTATGGTTAAGGTCTAATGCTCGCGAAAAAGAGACCAACGGTCAGTCACGTTGTCGCTAGACTTTGAATTTGAATGTTTGGCGGCAGATTTGGCACTGTGAACACTCGGCAGCCATGGTTCCTCTGTGCTCATGTTCCAGAACTGATCAGAAGGTTTCAATTGCAGAGAGACCATGCACAGAGAGTCTGTTGATCCCTAGAATAGATTTGTTCGACGTTGGTGGAGAAACAGAGGATTCAGAGGCGTGGAAAGGAGATATAGAGTCCAATCATGAAGTTATTGCTCTCGGGTGCAGTTGGCAGAAGGACATGGTCATGATCGATGGCTCATTGATGAAAATTTGAGCAGCGGCCGTCAAGGGTCACTTCCCATCCTGGGGGACTATGATCAGCTAGTGAGCATTCATGATGGAGACTTGGTTGCAGAATATTGCTCATGGATCCAGGTTGCGTGTCTACGGGCATGATCCAGTATAGAGATGGGCGCAGGTTAGACAGTCTGATCTAATTGATTCACTTGGTACACATTTATGGCCAGATTAGATTTTGTCCTAGGGTCAATTAGTACATTGTAAACCTGTAACCCTAGTTAGGTTTTTTGAGACTCCTGCCTGCGTGCATGGGAGTATTTAAAGTTTTTGAGAGCCTTAGTGCTGAGATTTTGGCATTTTGTAAAGAGAATTTGTTCTCTCTTGGAGTTATCTGAGGCATTCTTTCTGCCCTCTGACTTTTACATTCTGTAATCTTCTCATTGATCATGCAAGCTGCTGGAAGTACCTTGTGATAATCCTTCATATCCCTATGCTTCCTGGTTTGTATTATCTCTTATTGGATCAAAGCTTATGAATGTTATTAATGGACATTGGGGTTCCTAGTTCCTCTCATTTTCTGCAAGTCTATGTGTTATTGTGTTTGATCTGATTTAGATGTTTTGTGGGTATACTTCAGC
>MU228049.1:2115044-2145422 GCA_018584345.1 Thuja plicata | reverse complement strand
AGAACCTGGAGGTCTCATCTCGGTTAGCATAAGGTCCCACAACCTTGAGATGATTCCCATGTTATACTGGATTATCAAGACCAAGAGAGCTTGAGATCAGAGGCGCAAATTCAGTGTATAACAGCAGTAAAACAGGTTGAACTCTCTTCTCTGGTAGAAATTTTAGGAGTTGCAATGAATGTCTATTCATTGTATAAGAGGTTATCTGATGTTGAATTATTCACAAAGGATAATCAACAGGCCTTAGAGAAATTGCAACTAGACCTAAAGTCAACTGGAAGTTCACTGAGTATGGATGCTAGCACTAGATCCTTACATTTTAATAGGTTGACTTATGCACAAATGAGGATCGCTAAGATCATGGCTGAAGATGGTCAGATTAGGACCAAGTTGATTACTATTCAGAGAAGTCTAATACCTCATCTGGAGGTCATTCAGAAAGAAATTTTATTTGCAAACGAATTGATTAAGAGAGACTCTCATCTCTCCACTACAGAAAGCTTAGTTGGTCTAGCTGCCGAGCTAGAAGTGAAAATAGAGGTTATGAATTTTGTCAAGGACAGTTGGGACTCTAAATTTGGGACTACCTTACCACTTCATAAATAGTTTTTGGACAAGTATAACTTGACCCCACCAGCTATCAGTGACAAAAAAAAGGGGGAAACTAACATGACTGATAAGGATACAACATAAAGGAAATCAGAACAGGTATCCATGTGTAAATATTTTTTTTTCAAGGCATGTATACTATGGATATTTTTGTATGTAGTATGATGTATATTCCTCTAGGTGGAGTACAGTATGTACTTAGGAAATTTTTTGGAAGGAATGAATTGTAATGATAAGTGTGTTTTTGCCACTAATATCAAAGGGGGAGATTGTTAATCCCTAAGTTCTATTGATGATTAGTGACCCACACTTAGTCATTTACTTAGGCAATTTTAGTTGGTTATCACTATGGCTGAGCTAAACATTCAAGGTGGAGAAACATTGCCGAGCAAGTTTTAGGTTTCCGAGTTACATCATGCCAAGTCGAGTAGAATATTAAGTGTCGAGTGTCAGAGATGTGTTGTGCCGAGCAGAACAGTTTTTGCATACATGTCAGAATTAATTCAAAATTTGATGTAAACGGTTGAGGCCAACTTGTATGAGATCTGAGCCAATATTTGTACACATTTAATATTTGTCTACTAAGTTAATTTTTCATTTAATTGTTTTATACTATGCATGGCATGGAGCCAATTAGGAAATCAGAATGCATTGGAGGTATAAACAATAGATCTTGATCGTTGATCTAGATCTCGCCGCCAGATCTGAAAAGGTATAATAAGATGGCTTCTGACCCTAAAAGAAGACAGAGTGTGTGAGAGCAAGAGATTTATAGAGAAGGTTTGTGTGTTCATTAAAGATGAACAGTAAGTCATTATGAGAAGAAACCTAGATCAAGTAGAATGATAGAGCAGTGATAAGTAGAGTAAAGACATGTTAGATTGAGAGATCAGAGAGGTTATTGAAAAGAGAAGATTTGTTCATAGCATCTGAGTGCATAATGAAGGATTACTACTTGGAATATTCTAACAGGTGTATCAGGTTAAACTCTTAACAGAGTGCTTACTTTACTATAAGTTGAAATCCTTTAACAAGGTAGATTGTAATGATCTTTAGTTCTTAACAGAACAGACCTTTAACTAGGTAGATTTCATATAGAAATCAAACTTTTGTAGCCCTAACAGACACACTTTATTGGTGTAGTAGTGAATATGTTGTGGGTGTCATCCCCACCCCAGTTTTACCTATTTGGGTTTCTAGGTTACCAAAATTCTGTGTTATGAGTTACATATTTGATGTTATGGATGCTAGCTGATGTTAGGTTAATTTCATATATATATGAATGTGGATCAATCTATTTTAAGTGGTTAATTTTTTAAGATCTGATTCACCCCCCCTCCCCTCTTAGTATCTTGCTTTCCCATTCTTGTACTTCCAATAGATAGAGAGGAAGGAGAAATTGTATAAATTATGGAAAACTTACTGCTAGAAAATGTACCTTCACATCTAAAGGAAAAAGGAGAGATTGAAGGGTTTAACCGAGCTTATATTCCTGAGGAAAATTTTGAAAAGGAATTCTTACAAGTGAAAGAAAAAGTGGTGAATGACCCAAGTGTTTCCCAACGATGCGCTCAATGTATGTCCCAAAACCTATTCCTCAATGACCTAAAAGAAAACCTAGAAATGGATGGGCAGCTTATTAATGATCTCACTATGTTTCATAATGAAATAATTGACCAAATAACTATTTGGGATGAAGCTCATAAGGACATCATGGATGGTATTGGATCAAAGATAAATAATTCTATTTCCATACTGCAAGAAAGAACCCAGGATTTTATTGATTTTGAACTTGTTATTGCCTCTCCTCAGACAAATTAAGAACTTGGACGTAATAGAAAAACATAGGAGTTGTCGTGATAATCAACAACACTTATTGCCAAAATAGTTGCCAGTTGTCCTATATTCCAACAATAACAAGTCCTCCTCTTTGGATTTTGTCATCAGACTCCCATTTTTATTAACAATATTCTTATATCTCATAATGAGGTAGTAATGATGAATAATAAAAAACATATTGATCAAGATATGTTAATTAATCGGCTGGTATGCTCACCCATAGGGGAGATAAATAATTCCCCAACAGGAAAGACTTTACCTATCATAGAACCTAGGCTAACATATGTAGACCAATAGGTGATAAATTTTAACGTTGATTCCCCAAATTGCAATAAAAACAAATATCTTAAATTTTGGCAAACTCTAGAGAATGGTAAAAAAGTATTTGAAGATTCTACCACAGTTTCATCTGGGTTGGCTTCTAACATCTTAGAAAGAACTAACGCTATCAAAATTCCAATAGAGGTAAACACAATCCTAAAGCATGGTACTGCTAGTGACTTAGAAGATCTAGAAATGAATTTTATGAGTAATTGTTAGGATTGAGAATAATTTGGTGTTCAAGAGCCAGATGTTTGGACATTGACCCAGAATGGTGATTCTAAAA
Source organism: Thuja plicata (assembly GCA_018584345.1). NCBI lineage: Eukaryota > Viridiplantae > Streptophyta > Pinopsida > Cupressales > Cupressaceae > Thuja > Thuja plicata. Next base: position 2,142,367 of record MU228049.1, on the reverse strand, counting down.
TAAATTGTATTGACAATGTGGAAAATTACATGTGTCTAAATACAAGACCCAATAACCAACATCTAAGTGATGTTATTATGGAAGAAACAAGAAATGAGGAAGAAGAAAGAGAGGATGAAGAGTTAGTTGCGAGCATTGCCAATGCAAAACAAAATCAAGATAATTTAGGCATAGCTACCAATTTGAAAGGAATATACAAACCTAAATGTGGAAAAATTAATAAGAAAAGAGGAAGAAAGAGCCTTGTAGAACTAAGATCTGCTATTGGTAAGGCTAAGAACCAAACCAAAATTAGTGACATGCTCTATGCTGGGAAGGGGAAGGTCCTTCCCACATCATCATGGAATGTTAGGGGTTTAAATGCCCCTAAAAAGAAGTGCTCTCTTAAGCGCAATCTAACACTTTTTGGATCAGAAATAAACTTACTGCAGGAAACAAAACTTAATAAGGAGGAAGGGGATAAAATAAAAAGAAATTGGGTGTCGAGAAATGTGATTTTACCAAATATTTGGGTGTGTCAGCGAGATTGGGCATTATTTGGGATCCCAGAAAGGTGGAATTTTCACTTCTTGTGGCTAGTACCAATTGGATGGTAGGTAAGGTCAAAAGTTTCAAGAATTACATTAAATTTATCATCAACGTTTATGGTCCCGCATCCAAAGCAGGGAAAGTTGTCTAGATAGAGATAAGTAATTAGATGGATATGGAACCACACTTTGAATTCATATTGGGGGTGAGGGGGTTTTAACGCAATATTATACATTATGGAAAAAATAGGAGGAATACAAGTAGAATCACCGGCAAGAATAGACTTTAAAAATTGGATTATGAGAAATTCATTTATGGACATTCCAATATCTAATGGATTGTATACATGGAACAATAGAAGGAAAGGTTTTTGTTACATTGTAGAGAGATTGGACAGATTTATTATCTGAGGTGATATTTGTTCAACTAATATGTCAATTGTTGCAACAATACTACCCTTTATTGGATCAGATAACTATCTTATACAACTTGAAATTAAAGAACAACAGAAACCAATTAGATGCTTCTTTAAATATGAAAATATGTAGTTTCAAGATGATAGATTTATAAGGAAAGTAGAATAATGGTGGAAAGAAGAGGTCTTTGAAGGGTCTGTTTTGTTTCGTGGCAAAACTTAAAAGCGTAAAAGAAAAAATAATAAATGGAACAATGAAAGCTTTAAAAATATTTTCAAAGAAAAATTAGAAAATGTGGAAGACATCATGGAACTAATCACAAAAGTTATAGAAAAAGGAATGAAGGACAAAGATTACAATAAAGAAAAAGAATTACTGAATAAACAAGAATCTAATCTAATAAAAGAAGAAATATTCTGGAAATAGAAATCGAGAGAGACTTGGTTAAATGGAGGAGATATAAACACTAAATTCTTTCATTCTAGGACTCTAAATAGATACAACATAAATAGATAACTAAGATCCAAGATGAGATGAGTTTAGATTTGGATTGTCCAAACCAAATTGCAGCAACCTTTGTCAATTACTTTTTTGAGATACTAAACAATTACGAATTCTTGGATCTTGGGGCTCAAAATGAAATATTAAAAACAATCTCCAGAATACTTACCAATGAAGATAACACAAACCTTAACAAGAAATTATCTCTAGAAGAAATCAAAGCATCCCTATTATCAGTCATCCTAGACAAATCCCATGGACCAGATGGTTTTCAGGATTTTTTCTTTCAGAAATGTTTTTGATAGAAAAAGCAGCAAGAGGGTGCTAGCCCGTGGAACAGAGGACTAGTAGCACATTAAAAACATATTAATGGGACTAGTCTAAGTTGTAAAGCATTTTAGCAGTATAATCTAAATCACCAGTTCTATTTCTGCCTCTATCAAAAACATAAATGACAATACTACTCTAAAGGATTAAACCAGAGTAATTGCTACCATCAGTAGCATAAAAAGTATCAGCAATAAGCCTCGCAAGGCTACACCAAAATATATAAAAACCAAAATTAACCCCAATTGCAAAACATGGGATCCAAGGGTCAAGCCCAACCCAAATTACCCAAAACATAGACAACAGAGCTAGTTCTTCCCTCCCAGCTGTTTAGACAGCAGGGTTCTCGCCCACTCCTCTTGAAGAAATAGGAACAAATCCTTGTTGTCCTTGTCTGCTTCCAACCTGCCACCCGCCAACTTTTCCTGCACATTACAGAGGGCCGTAGCCGAAGCATGCATGACCTTCAAGGAAAATTTGTTGGTCCTCATGTAGTGGTTCATCAGGTCCTGCATATTCTTCTTAATCTCAACAATCTCTTTGTCGATATTCACAAACTTTCTTTTAAGGGTGCCTATGAAATTACATTTTTCCTCCATGGCTGAGGTGTTGGGTTTATCCTCAGTATCTTGATGGGGACTCTAGGGTGGGGTGGGGTTCTTGGGGGTATCTTTGGTTCTCTGGAGGTTGGGCAGGGGAGTATTACCATTCGGGCTCATATAGCCTTCTAAGGAACCATTTCTAGAGTTGGTGGAGTGGGAGGCATTCCCAGACAGAGAGAGCTCTTTGGAGGCCGTTTCCATCATCCTAATTTTTCATTATTCCTTGGCTATTCTGTTAGACCTTCAACGACCTGAACCACTTAGGTCCACCTCCAAATTAACCTAGGTTTCAATCATTTTCCATTTTTTGGGCTTGTAATCCATCTTAGGTGTGCTGTCAACCCCTTTCCCATCATTGTAATCCACAGAATCAGAAACATATGACTCCTCCTTGCCCTCCTTCATATAGATGGGATTCTTAATACTGTTTTTATGGGTTGTGCTCTTTTTCTTTGTCAGCACAGGCTCTTGGGTGATATAGATGGACTGGGAGGAGGAATTGGTGGTCTTTTCAGCTTTTTCCAAGGGCTCCTCCTGGGGCATCATCTGGATAATCAGAGGGGGTTGGGGAAACTAGTAGAGATAGAGGAGGAGACCCTGGTGGAGGATATCCCTATCTGGGTTGCTTTTAATATCTAGGACATTACTCTCTATAGAATGCAGAAGATAGAACGATATAGAAATTAAATCCTTGTTCCTAATATGGTTTAGGAAAGGTAAGTGGTAGTTGTAAAACACAGTGAACTTATCTTCAAGAGTGAAATACTTCATTATAATGAGACAAATTTTTGGCTAGAAGTCCGGCAGCTCCTCCCTGTTGAAACCCCCATGTTTTCTCTCTAGCAACTCACCGTCTTTGAAAAATTGTTTTAGGCTGGTAGGGTCGGCAGTCTGACTAGTCTTTCATAAATGTTGGGGTATTATAGGGAAGGGATTATGGGAAGCTATTGAAGCTACTAGGAACTCAGGAACTTTACTAACCAAAATTAATAATACCTTTTATGCACTTATCCCAAAAAAAAATGACACTGTCTCTCCTGGTGATTTCAGACCCATTGCACTTTGCAATACCATATACAAGATTTTGTCCAAAGCTTTGGCAAATAGACTTAAAAGGGTAATCCATAAACATATATCAGAAGAACAGACAGGTTTTGTCCCGAACAGATCAATATATGACAGAATTATTATAATATAGGAATTGCTACACTCAGCACAAACACACAAGGATCCATATATGCTGATGAAACTAGATATACATAAAGCCTATGACAAAGTTGACTGGAGATTCTTATGTAAAACCATGCGAGCTTTTGGCTTTTCTCATCAATGGGTCAATTTAATATTTAATTGTATATCAACTCCAAAATTTTTAGTATTAATAAATGGATCTCTTGAAGAATTTTTCAATTCCTCCTGAGGAATCAGATAAGGGGATCCCATTTCTCCTTTTATTTTTATAATTATGGCTGAGGCTTTTGGCAGGGAAATTAAACTTGCTTAGTCTAAAGGGCTAATAAAAGGGGTCAAAGTGACAGATGAGGTTGACAATGTCACTCACCAACAATTTGATAATGACACTATTCTTTGAGGTGTTTCTTGAAGAATTGAAGCTATCCAATTTAAAGAGATCATCAATACCTACTCGATTGCATCTGGCCAGGAAGTGAATGCAGAGAAATCTGAAATATTTTTCCTAAATACATCACCTGACCTTGAGAGAAATAGTTTTAATATTATGGGTTATAATAAAGGTGCATTTCCATGTAAATATTTGGGTATTCATCTATAAAAGGCCAAAAAGAGGGAGAAACATGGATAAATATTGCATCCAAATTAGACTCAAAATTGGATAGCTAGAAGGGAAAGTATCTCAGCAAAGCGGGCAGAGCCACAATGATCAGATTCATTCTATCTTTGATTCCTATGTACCAGATGTCTTGTCTACCATTACCAAAAGGGGTTGGCAAATAATTAAACAAAAAATGAAATAATTTATTTTGGCAAGGTACTGAAGGTATGAAAAAAGTGGCACTGATTAAATGGGACTAGATTTGTAGACCAAAAGAATTTGGTGGCTTAGGAATAAAAAATTTAGAATGGCAGAACAAATCCCTAGGTGCTAAGCTAGTATGGAGGATGTTTCAAGAAAATGGAAGCAAATGGGATAAAATATTATACCAAAAATACATAAATAAATTGGCTCCCTCCACTCTCTTCTGAATGATCAACCCATCGAAAGGTTCAAAAATTTGGAATTTTATGATGCAAAATAGAGAAATCATTGTGAAAAACCTCACGTGGGACATTGGTGATGGATAGGAGGCCCTTTTTTGGGAAGACTCTTGGGATGGTCTCCCATCACCAGATAAAGAAAACTTACCAAACAATATAAAAAATACTCTAACTCAATGTTGGGGTACTCACTTCAAAGATTATATTGAGGAAACCTAGGATGGTTGGCAAAGGAAAAATGCATCAAATACTACTTTATCCCAAGAAGAGCTAGTTGTTTTCAAAAAAAATTTCAACCCAGGAAAACTAACCATAAAGCAAGGACAAATAAATTAATTTGGGGCTCATCCAAAGATGGCAAGTACAATGTAAAGAAAGGTTACGAGATTATCATAAATTCCCAAGATTGGAATAAAGTAGATATCCCCCTAAATTTATGTTGGGACTCAGCTTGTCTTCCCAAGGCTAGCATCTTACTTTGGGCTGCACTACAAGAAATAATCTTAATCTCTGATAGATTCACTAAATTAGGCTTTGAAGGTCCATCCAAATGTGTTCTATGTAAATCTACATCTAAAAATTCTAGACATCTATTATTCAACATTCCTTTCTATAATCATTGTTGGAAATGGCTTTGTAACAAACTCAACTGGTCTTCTACCTTCAATGATAATTTCTTGAACTTTTTAAGTTGTTGGCCCCATGACAGATCCAATGTGTATAGCATGATGTGGAGAATTGCCCCCTCTATCTTGGTATAGGAAATCTAGAAAGAATGAAATAGAAGGATATTTATAGACACAAATATGGATAGAGGATCACTGATTAATAAAATTGAAGTGAGTATCATAGAAGTAACAAACAATCACCTAAGGAATACATACAAAGAAGAAGGATCATTCACAAAATAAGATGCAAAAATGAGGAAGAATTGGAAAGGCTTAATCAATCCCCAATTGAGATATTCTAAAACAAATAAGCCAGCTAGAGCCCTTTGTGAATGGAAACCACCTCCAAGAAGATGGATGAAATTAAATTTTGATGGTGCATCAAGAGGAAATCTAGAAAAAGCTAGACTATGGTGTATTATCAGGAATGAAGCAGGAGATTGGATGGCTAAAAGGGCTAAACCCTTAGGTATCTCTTCAAATAACCAAGCATAACTTGAGGCATTAAATGAAGGACTTAAGTTAAGCTTAAAAAGAAGAATTTAGAAGTTAATCATAGGAGACTCATAAACTATTCGTAATGCCTTAAGAAAATGAAGCACTCCTAATTGGATCTTAAACTCAAAACTAGAAGAAGTACTAGATCTTGAGGATATATTTCAAGAAACAGGTTTTGAGCACATTTATCGAGAAGGAAATAAAGAAGTGGATGCTTTAGCTAAATTAGGTGCTAACGGGGAAAATGTTACTCTAGGTAACCATGGTCAAGCACTAACCAATTGAGTTCTAAAATGCCACTCCTAAAAATTAAATTTTATTCATGAAACTCAATCCGGTCGCTCCAAAAATCCTAGTGATGGCACCAAAACCCACGATGGAATGATACTTGATACCCACTAAAAATAATGATCATTCCAAGCTGGCCTTTAGAGAAGGATTTGGAAAGACCACTCTCTTTCTAGATATGCCTTGAGGCTTCGGTGTTGGCATTTATACTTCCTTACCTTAGCATATCATCACTAAAATCATAGTGAACACTCTCTCCCCTATCTACATTAGGATGGAGACTACCATTTCCCTATACCATAGGTATGAGGTAAGAAGTATGGCATTTGTAGAGTAGGTAAAACCCAAACGTTGGGGATGCATCCTGAAGAAGGTGGATGATATTTCTAGATTACTAGTCAAGAAAGTTATAGGGGAAAGAGATGTGGAATATAGTAGAACATGGAGGATGAATAGTGACATAATTGGCACTTTTATTTCCATAGCATTCCGGGCTAAGATTAAATTATGGGACATCAAGAAGCTATGTTTTATTATGTTTGATGCTACATGGCTTAAAGGCTTGGACAATGTGGTGGAGAGTGTTAACAACCAACTAGAAATACCATGACCAGAGGATTATATGTCTTGGCCTATTGGAAGCCTCAAATCACTCAATATTCACAGAAGGCCTATCATATACATTAAGGAAATCAAGGCTTTTTAGGCACTGTGGCCAGATATGGCTAAATTCCTGCATTTCCTACTAAGGTGGCAGGGCATTGTAGAAGTTACCAGCAACTAGGCTGAGATCTTCTTCACCTCTATTGGGAAAAAGGTTCCCCCATCAATTATGCTTCATGATCAAATGTAGTACATTGTTCGCCTCACATACCTACTTAAGACATCCAGAATCAAACCCTCCAAACATCCAAAGAATGAAGCTGGGGTTGTTGCTATGGATGTAGACTTTGAATCAGATGAAGACATCATGGTCATCGAGCCATTTTGATTTGTATGCCTGATGGATTATGAAACAATTTTTGATAGATAATATTTAGATTAGTAATCTCAGTATAGGCCCTTTGCTTTGTTCATATTTGGCCTTAGTACATTAGCTAGGTATAGCCATAAGTATTATATTAAGTCTAGGAACTATCTGTGTTTCTTTTTTTACAGTTTTCTCTTAAGTTGAAGCATAATACATATTCAATTTTAGGTCTACAAATTACTGATTATACAAGGAGTTTTAAAGATACAAGCATTTTGTTAAAGTGAAGGAATGTAAGTTTGACATAAGATAAATATGAAAGTTTTTTATTAGGGTAAAAATAGGTTTTGAAGGGGCCCTGAAACCCTATACAATTAGATTTTGGCAGGAATCTAAAACCCAACTAAGATGAAACTCTCCTAAAGAATAAACATTTCAAACCAGCAAACCAAAGCCAGTAAACTGTTAGCAGCTAACCAAAATGAGACTCTGAAACCCTAGCTGCCGAAAGAACAAGAAAAAGCCTTAAGAAATTATCTTAACTAGAGTATTAAAACTCCCCAAATATATTTCTAGGGTTTTGACATGGATCCCTAAATTGACATTACCAACATCAAAGAGCACTGTAGCCCCAATCCCAAACTTAAACCCTAACCAAAAATAATGACCCTCTAGAATGGGCCCTTGAAGACTATCAACATCCATCTAGAGGTACCAACCAACCACACACAACAAGCAATGCAAAGAAAAAGAAAAGGTAAAACCATAATTTCCCTCAACCTCCTCAAAAGCAAAAAGTCTGAAATCCCCCAGCACCAAAGGGAAACCTCCAGCCCTGATCTGGATTTTCAGCAGAGCCCATTTAGACTGAGAAAAGATGACCCCTAGCCATTTCCAGCAAACTTTCATGTGACAACATGACAGAGGCGACCACATTCCACTGCTAGTAGTCTCCTCCCAATATCCAAAGACCACCTTGATAGGCCGAGCCCTCTCCTCAATATAATCTTTGACCTTAATAGGAAGTTAGGGAGAAGAGAGCTGAAGAGTAGCAAGACTCCATCACCAAGATGCCGCACAAAAATATTCCACCTCAATAGGGATATACTCCACCTCAATATGAGTATAGTTCAAAGGAAATGAGCTGAAAAGGGAATCAACCCTGCAATAAATAGCTTCTAGCAATAGGGGATAAAAAATAATCGATTAGGATTTTCTGGAAGAAATTGAGTGATGGGAGAGGCTTCGAGCGGAAAAGGATTTTCAAATTTTTGTGGGGTTCCTGCCAGGCAAGAAGGCCTGTTTGTGAGCAATGGTCCTGATCCTAGACCGGTGTTTTCCAAGTAGATTTCTATTAATCCTATGGCAGTCTCTCTAGTACCTATTTTGAACCTGACTCAACAGGTGACAGGCTCCATTCTGGATGGCAAGGGTTCCCCTTGTCCTGCTATAGCAGCATGTGCTATGCTATGTGTTGCTGAGATTCCCTCTGTAGTTTTGCCTTGTCCTTCAGGAAATCTATTAGTTTTGGGAATATCTCAAAGAATGGACCCAATATGGTTCTGGGAAAAATGAGCTCTAAGGACCCACTAGTGGGGTCCCCTAAAGTTGGTAATCCCAAGGACAACACCTCTTCTCCCAAAAAGTGGTCAGAAATCTTGGGTGCTAAACAAGTGGAGAATTCTTCTTTTGTTGGAATTGTGAAGGCTGGCTTTGTGGATGGCGAAGTAGCCATTTTTGTTCTTGATACCTTGGTGGATCTCTTTGTCTCTGGTATGGATTTTACCCTGGTTGGTAAGTTTCTTGGCCCTCATCCTAATATTGAACTAGTTAGATGTTTTGCTAGGAAAAAGTGGGCCTTGAAGGGTTAGGTTGATATAGCGGCTTTACTGAAGGGGTTTTTATCCTTTTCCTTCTCTAATAAAGAAGATCAGGACTCTATCTTGTGTTGAGGGCTATGGCTATTTGGAAGAACAATGGTTTCTTTCCGTAAATGGACCCCCAACTGGGATTATTCAAATAATTTTTTCAATGCTACGCCGGTTTGGGTTAAACTTCTTGGCTTGCCCTTGGAATTATGGAATGAGGAAGTCTTTAAAGGCCTAGCCTCATCTTTTGGTTGGGAGCTTCTCTCTATCAACCCTATGACTAAAGCTAAAACCCGTCTAGTTTTTTCTAGAATCTATGTTATTTGCCAGTTTGATAACCTCCCGTTGGTTATTAATATTAATTCCAAGCTGGGTATTTGTAAGCAAGAAGTGGAATTTGAATCTCTCCCTTTTGCATCCTTTATTTTTCATAAAATGGGTCACTAGGAAAATAATTGTCTGAAGAAAGTGAGGAAGGAACCCAAAAGTGTGATCCCAGATCCTATTCCTCCTAAGGAACACAAACTAATCTGGAAGGAGAAGAAGGTGCTAGAAATAATAGAGGAAGTTAGTATTAACAAGGGTGAAGAATAGGAAGGGGGTAGTGGTGACTTTGTAGATTCAAATGGGATTTTAAACTTGGAAGAAGAGGAAATAGTCAGATCGGCTACACACATTTCCAATTTGTTGATGAAAGAAGTGCCGGTAGAGGTTGTGGTTCCTATCCAGGCTGCTAATCAGGTGTTCAATGCGAAAGGTGTCATCCTTTGTATTCAACTAGATAGAGTGGCTATTGGGGTGGAATCTTCCTCTTCTGAACTGGAAAAATCTTATGAGGTCACCTTGTCTTCTGCTCCAGATACTTTGTCTGGTAGTTATGATGAAGAATCCTTTGCCACTCTAGTTAACCTTGACTTGAACAGGGCTCCATGGATGACTCAATTAGGTAAGAAGCGGAAGAAACAACAAAGAGCTCTCAATACTATGGGATCCAAGGGAGTGGTTATGAGTAGTGCTGATGGAAGGTCTAAGATTCAAAATATGAAGGCAAATTTTGGTTCCAAAAAGGGGACTCCAAGTCGAACCTCCAAGAAAGAAATCAAAGAAAGGGAAAGTAAAAAGGATATTGCAGATGGTAAGAAATTGACCGTCTAGGATGTTTGCACTCTGGTTAAGATATGAAGATCATATCATGGAACATTAGGGGCCTCAATGCAGCCCATAAGTAGGATTTGTTGAGAAATATGGCTAGAGATCATAAACCTGATATCATGATGGTTTAGGAAACCAAAATGGTTAAAGATAAGGTTGAAAAAATTAGAATTTTTAAAAATGGAGGTGTGGTTGGATCCAATTCTATTGGAGCCTTGGGAGGTATAGTTTTTTTTTTGGAATCTTAACAATATTAGAGGGGTTATTCTTGAAAATGATGTTAATTGTTTGAGCATAAAATTTACTCATCTCAAATCAGACTTTGAATGGGTAACTACTAACATCTATGCTGCTAATTCCAAATTTAATAGAGCTAAGTACTGGAAGATGGTTGAAGATCAAAGATTGTCTTTCTATGTCTTTTCCTAGCTGGTTATGGGAGATTTCAATTTCCCTATGAAAGAAGATGAGAAATTTGGAGGGATAGATAGTTTGAGTCAAATGGAGGGAAGAGTTGATTTCATGGACTTTGTCAATCGTCAAGCTCTTGTTGATATTGATCTCCAAGGAGTCAATTACACTTGGTCTGATAGGAGAGTGGGAGAGGACCTTATTTAGGTTTTCTTGGATCATGCCCTGATCTCTGGTAATTGGATTAATAATTTTTGCTGCACGTTTTCCTCTATTATGAAGGTTGGTTTAGATCACCCCCTTCTCTCCTTTGTTGCTGAATTAAAGAAGGTGAAGGGAAATATACCCATTAGATTTTAAAAAATGTGGATTGACCACCCTAAATTACAATAGAGAATCTGGGAATGGTGGAATGTGGACGTTTGTGGGATTGCTATGTTTCAGGTTTCTAAGAAACTCCAATATATTAAACAAAATATTAAGGTTTTGAGTAAGGAAGTGTTCAGGGATATCTTCAAAATTAAGCTAGATTTGAAAAAGGAACTTGAATCTATTTAGGATTCTATTCAGTAGATAGGTTTGTCTCAGGACCTGAAGGAGACTGAGTCAATGCTTTTGGCCAAGACTCATAACATCATCTCTAAAGAGGAAGTGTACTAGAGACAAAGGTTTAGATCCCTATGGTTGAAGGCTAGAGATGAGAACACCAGGTTCTTCCATTTGTAAGCTTCCAAACATCGATCCTCTAACAAAATATCCAGGTTGAGGGTAGCCTCTGGAGTGGTTAGCAATGATAAGGAGATTTCTCTAGCTATGGTTGATTATTTTTCCTCTCTTCTCTCCAGAGATCAGTCACTTTTGCTGGATAATCAGGCTTTAATCCTTGACACTATTCCTTCTTTAGTGGATGATCCTACTAACAAGTTTTTGACTGCTATTCCTTCCTCTGAGGAAGTTAAGAAAGTTGTCTTCTTGTTTGAGGGAGACAAATCCCGGGGTCCAGACGGTTTCCCTAGATCTTTTTTCATAAATTTTGGCATATTATTGATAATAATATCTGTCACGCTGTTAAAGAATATTTTGGTTATGGAACCTTTATCAAAGCACCCTTTATTACTTTAATACCTAAATCCCCTAGTGTTGATTCTGTTGACTCTTTTCAACTGACCAACCTTTGTAATTTAGTGTACAAAATTTTCTCTAAGGTTCTTACCCTTAGGTTGCTGGCTATTCTTCCTAATATCATTTTGCCCCATCAGAGTGGCTTTGTTTTGGGGAGGAAAATCTTGGATTCCATTATGAAGGTTCATGAAGTCATTCACTCCACTCACTCTTCCTCTAATTATGGTTTCCTACTAAAGCTTGATCTCTCGAAGGCCTATGACTGGGTGGACTGGGACTTTTTATTCAAGATTCCTCAATCATTTGGTTTTAGTGAGAAATTGTTATAGCTTGTTTTCTAGCTTATCAATACCTCGATGGCTATTGTCATTGTTAATGGTTCCTCTTCCATATTATTTAAGCATACTTGTGGGCTCCGTTAAGGGGATCCTCTATCCGCTATTCTCTTTTCTATCTTGGCACAAGGTCTTGGTCACTATTTTTCAGAAGCTGGCCTCTAAAGGTTCCCTTCAAGGCCTTATTCCCTCCTCTACTTTGATTCCTTTCTCTCTTGAACAATTCATCATTGACATGGTGATTATGGCGTCTTCTTCTATCTAGGAAGCCAAAAGGATTAAAAAGGCCCTTATTATCTACTCTTCAGTTACAGGTCAAACTGTCAATTGGCAAAAAATCTCTCTGTTCTTTATTAATAATCTAGTGAATAGGCAAAACAGGATTGCTCACATCTTGGGGTATGATATTGGTTCTTTGCATGCATCCTATCTTGGCATCCGTTTGGGGTTGAAACCCCCTGAATCTTTTTGGGATGGCATAGTGGACATATTTAATAGGAAATTAGCTAGTTGGAAAGGAGCTCTTCTTAGCCAAGATAGTAAACTTCAAATTTTGAAGGCTTCTCTAAAAAGAATCCCCATATATGCAATGAGCTTATTCAGGATCCCAGGAAAAATTGTCAAAGTGATAGAATCTATTCAGAGAAATTTCCTTTGGTCTGGAGTGGAAGACAAAAAGAGACTTACCTTGGTGGCATGGGAAAAGGTTTGTACCCCGAAGAAATGGGGAGGGCTAGGGATTAGGCCACTAAAGGTTATAAACTAGGATCTTCTAGCTAAGTAAATATGGCATATATATGGTGAAAATAAATAATGGAATGACATTATTAAAAATATATATCTCTTCTCATTCCCTCACATGTTTGATTTTATGAAGACTAATGTGAAGGTGCAGGTTTCTTTCATTTGGAATAGTATCCAGCAAGCTAAGGATATGGCTTTTAAGGGAGCCAAGTGGCTTTTGGGAAATGGCAAGAGAATCTTGTTTTGGGATGATTACTGGGAAAAAGATATTCCTCTGGTTTCCATTCCTACTTTTCAACCTATTATTGATTTTTGTAAACTTAGATTGGGTTTGTATGTTTCTGATTACTAGCTTAATTAGAACTGGGTTGACCTTTCAGAAGTTGATTTCTCACTCAAATGTCTCATGCAGAATTTGAATGTTTGGAAAGTGGACAATTCAAAGGAGGATATGCTAATTTTGGGAAAGCTTCTATCGGGTCTCTACTCTGTGGCTTCAGCTTTTGAGATCTTGATTAAAACCCTGAACCCTCTTCCTTTTTGGAGTCAGGTTTGGGATAGAAGGCTCATTCCAAAAATTAACATCTTTTTTGGATGGTTTTGCAAAAAAAATCCTTACCATTGAAAACCTTCAAAAAAGAGGAATGGTCCTGCTGAATAGATTTTTCCTATGTAAACAGGATGAGGAATTGGTTTTCCACTTGGCTATTGATTGTGGCTTTTCTAGAGATGTATGGTGTCTTACCCTGTAAAGCTGGAATATACACTAGATATTTCTGAACAATCTAGAAAAAAATTTCAAGCAGTGGAGGAATGTTGTTGTTCCTGTTGGGAGCTCTTTGTGGAATATTATAGCTCCTCACATCATCTGGAAACTTTGGCAAGAAAGGAATGATATAGTATTTCATGATAAGGCTTTACCTCTGGTGGTCATAGTGGAAAAGATTAAAAGAAGCATCAAAGAGAATGGTAATATGTTTAGTGGTGAAGTGCTGGATCTTAATGCTAGAGTTTTGAATGGCACTATGACTCTGTCTCCTTCCAGGCGGGAGAATTCCATTTGGCTCTACCCTCCAATTGGCTGGATTAAAGCCAATCTTGATGGTGCTATGAAGGGAAACCCAGGCTCTGTGGGTTGTGGTGGTCTTATTTGTGATGACAACGAAATTTGTCTTGCGGCTGTGGCCTTCCCTATTGGGATCCTGTCCAATCATGTGGCGGAAGTGATGGCCCTTCTACAAACTCTTAAGCTAATCAATAAAACTATGCCCTCAAATGTTTGGATCAAAGGTGATTCAATGAATATCTTAAATTGCATTAAAGGGACAACTAATCCATCATGGTCTATCAAGGTGATTATTTATGAGGCTTCATTTATCATTAATTCCTTTTCCAATGTAATCATTTTGCATACCTTTAGGAAAGTGAACTATATAGTGGATGAATTGGATAACATAGCAGTTAAGGTTGAGGGTATCATGAGCGGGCATAGAGTTATTGATTTGACGATTGAAGTGAGGGCCAAGTTGGCATATGATCCGACTCATAGAAAATGAGTAGATTTGGAAAATCTAAAAAAGCTCTCATGAATTTATGGCTTTCATTAATTGATGGTAACAAGATTACATAAAGGTGTATCCTTCCCAAGAAGGTTAAATATAGACATGCATTCTTTGGTGGTTTTCAAAATTTGAGCCTGGTATTTTTACTCAGCCTCTGCTTCTCTTCTGCCATTGTTAGCTATCTTCAAGGTATCATGGGGGGTGGGTTAAACAGAAAGGAGCTAAAAAATTGTAACAAATAGGAAACCCAAACAGATGTTTGGGATAACTTAAAAAAGGAGGCCTCAGTAACTATATGGAGTGCCTTCATGGCTCTAAAGACGCTGTCATGAATGCTTTTGCAGAAAGCTAGAGGGATGAGACTGTGGTGATCAGAGGCATGGCTGTTAAGATCACTAGAGATTTGATAGCAGAGGTTATAGGCTTAAACACTAAAGGCATAAAATTTTAAAGAGATAAAAATATTTCCCAGAAGGCCATTCAACATTTCCCAAAGGACAGAGCAGAAGATGACAGCCTAGTGAAAGACTCTGGTGGGTGTTATGATGTTAGCTCCATTAAACATTTCTGGACCAAAGTTCTTACGCAAATCATGGAGTGTGTGTCTTTGGACAGAAGATACAAAAGGGCCCATTCTTATCACTTTGTGCTCTTAGGTAATTTTCATCATAAGGTGAGAATTTCTTTCCTCTTCTACTTATTGCAATCGCTCCGTCATAGCATTACTGACCATAGGCAGAAGGATAGCAAGCCCATTCTATATGAGGGTTTGATTCTCTTGATTGTTGAACACGTTAAAAAAGTTGCGGCCTCCAATCCTCCTACTATTTCCCCAAAAGACTCGGGCTCTGCTAAGGCTAGAAAACAACATAGGGTTGGAGATGATAAGGTGGAACCGACTGTTAAAAAGCTAAAGTTTGTTAAAAATACGGGAATGGACACATTATACAATTACTTAACTTACAACCATTAATAAACAAAAAGACATATAATGGGTCAGGATTTTGACCTGGGAAGGTAGCCAAAACAGATGACTCTCCCTTCTTAATTGGACCTATCAAGATAGACTTATTTTCTATTGAAGTCATGACATTTTGGTTTAAATTCTGGTTCCCTCCTTTACAATAGTCCACTAACTTTTGTAATTCTACAAGGTTAGACTTAAGGTAGTCTATAGGGCAAATCTGAATCCTAGAATCTTTACAGAATTGAATAATGTCAAAAGAATTTTTCTCCTTACCCAGTTGCAAAACCTTTACTCCTTGGTTGACGTCTTTAGAGAAAGAAGAAGATGCCTCCTTATTTTTTGGTGGAGGTGTGGAAGCAAGGACTTTGTCTTTCTGACTCCAGGTCAAAAATGCATAAGAGGTCCCATCTATGGTAGCATAACATGCCGCATCTTTCTTTGAATCTGATATGTACTCCAAAAATAAGTGTTTAGTGTCACTATATGAGTATGAATCTGGTTCAGCACTAGATACTCAATCATTCTATTCATCTATTTGATGCATCTGCCAGGCATGAGCTTCATTGGGGCAACTTTCTCCATTATGATCTATTGTTAGGTGAAACGTGCACATGTTTCCCCTTTTGGGAGGAGCTTTTATGGCTAGCCTTTGTTGTGGAGCAGGCAATTATATTTTTTTTCCATCAATATCTCTCACGTCAATATTTCTTCCATGATGGTCTTGAAAATTTTTCTGGTAAGGATTGTTAAATCTGGGAAGTTGTCTCTTAAAGGCGATGAAATCATTGGATAATTTCTGGATCATCTCATTTGATGATGTCGTATTTCTAGTACTATCGCTAGTTTGTATTTTTCATTTCCACCTCCCTGCCGAGATCATGTGGCCTTCTAACTCTATAGCAATTCTCTGTGCAACATCCAAATTGGTTGGGTTTACCCTTCTTAAGTCATAGCTAATATTGAGTGGCATAACACTTATGAAAAATGTCTTCAAATTACCTGTAGTGGGTTGGTTAGCTACTGGCATACGTTTAACAAGCTTGTTAAATTTAGCAACAAAATCCCTCATTCTTATAGAAGGCTCTTTTTTGATAGAAGTCAACTGTTTCAACAAAGAATGCTCATCTTCGGAAGTTGTAATTTTTATTTTTAAATTTATTCTAATAGAAGCTGAATATGTAATAGAATAATTATGCAAGTGATGAAACCAATCTACTGCATCCTCAAAAAAAGTCTCAACAAATAACCTGATTACAACATTCTCTTCATGTACTGCTAAGATATTAATGAATGCAAAGAAAGCAGTGATGTGCTCATCTGTAGATACTTTCCCATCTCTAGAAAATGTGGGAAAGTTCTTCTTCTACCCTGTGAGAAGTGGGTTATATGCTGCTAGCTACAGTGGACCAATTGTGGCAGCCTAAGAAGCTTCTATCACTATCTGAGGTAGATAAGGTGTTCAGTTTACAATAGGAGGAGCAACCACTCCATGAAAGGTTAGCACTTGACAGGTATTAGACAAGGGGGTTGATTGTTTGGGAGGTGAAGGAGTTCTACTTTTTCTCTTAGCATTTTTCTTCTTTCGGTGAGGTACTTCGAATAGAGAAAAATCAATCTTTGCAAGTCTCTCAAATACTGGGTTTATACCACCTTCTTTCTTTACACTTCTAAGAAATCTTTTAGACTAGCTTTGTGCTATGATTGTCATTGTGCCCTTCTTAAATTTATCCTTTGGATAGCTCTTTCAAGTGCTTCTTATCTTGTCTCTTCTTGTTCAAGCACTTGGGTGGTTTTTCTATAATGCTTAGTGTTTCTTCTATATCTCTAGACAAAGGCATTTAGTGAGGAAATGATATCCTCTTGATTGTCTTGGAATCGAAGGTTTGGCTGAAGCACAAGAATCACGTTCTCATGGGGAAGCACCATTTTTCCTCATGATATTGCTTCCGATCTAGTGACTATTTCTCTCCCTAGCAGAGTCACCAAAAATCTGTTGGTAAACAGATTGCTCTTTTTCACTTTATCTCTTAAATGCCCAAATATTAAAGAAATAATCGAATACAACAGTTGGGAAATGTAACTAAATAACTATTGTCCTTCTAAATTTGCACATATAGCTCCCTTAAGTGATTGATCTTCAATGAATTTTGTTCTTTCCTAATCTAGTAGGGGTGTGTTCTTGACCCGAGAATAGAAGAGGTAATCCAATCTATGCCTACACAGGAACTAGCTTAGGTGAATAGATTCAACTCTAAATCTAGCCAATCTCAAGACCTTATCAATATTATAAGTTCCTAAAACTAGTAATGCAATGGTAGATAACGATGATACAAATGCAAAATTGTAAGATCAATGATAACACAATAATGATGAATCAATCTAAATAAAAAGAACATTTCTCATGATTTTGAATAACACTCAAATTGTCCCTCGATTAATTGCATTAAATCTTAATACAACACTCTGGTTTGCTCATGAACTAAAAATCCAATATAAAGAAACTTTCAAATGAACAAAAAGATAATTGCAATGCAACAGTTAAAACATTGTCATTCAAACATAAATAATTTTCACTCAAAAAAAATGAAGTTCTTTACACCAAAATTTAGTCGAGCTTTTTATTGATTTTCAACAGAGTACATATAGATTGGAGAGCTTGACCACTACAAAATATGTAACTGAAACGGTTCAACCTCTCTAACCAAAAATGATAAATGATAAGTGAACATTTATTGATTACAAAATCTATCAAAAATTAGTATAAGGGGGAATATATTTATGTCTTTTTTTCCTTCCCCTTATCTAATTTCACCTTATAGGCGGTAATAGCTATGATGATTGGAACAAGCTCCTCATATCTATTAATATGGACATTGGTATATCTGATGAGCCATCGGGAATGATCTTTGGCCAAATTCTTAATAGCATATACCTGATCTTTCAATTCCTCCATAGCTTTATATATGCACCCGCTCAACTATTGGAGCTCTGTTACTTTATCCAAGTGACAAGAAGACTACTCTGCCAGCTTATCTACATAATCAGAGAAATATTTTTGCATGTTAGCCACTCTGATTAGTTCTTTCCTTGATCACTTGTCTATGACTTAGTGTGAAGACCTTTCATAAGTCTAAACTCTCTGTCATGTTCTTCTTTGATTTTGGCTTCTGTCTGCTGTAACCCTCCTTCAACTTGGATGATCATCTCAACTTGAAATTGCAAGCTTTGAAGCCATTCGATTAAGGGTTCATCTCCCTTCTGCAATATTTTGGCCTTTATTGCCTCTTTAGCTTTCATTTTGACTACCATGTGAAGCATCACTATCTAGTCTTCACACTTCACCCTCTCTAATCTGAGAGTCTCTAAGCTCTTATAAACCTTGTTTCTCTCCTTTTCCATCTTTAGGATAGTATTACCTAATTGTTCAACAACTACAAGCCCTTCAGATTTGAGTATCTCAATCAACCTTTTACCAATTTTCCCAAAGTGTTTGTCTTCTTGCAACTTGGAAATGATGGCTTGATTATCTACAGTATTGGGGTCGAAAGTGGTTTGGGAGCTAGGTATGCTTATAATTGGAGTAACCAACTGCTTGATAAAATTAGTCAATTCATTAACTTACACTTTGAGTTGTACCTTAGCAGCCTTAAGCTCCTCAAGCTCCTCTTTAATTACTACATTAGTTGATTTCCACCAATCCAGCTTAGTATCATGACGGGCTAACCACATATCAAATGATTGTATCTCAAAATCAAAAGCAGTCAAATATTCCAACCTGCCTTCCTTTGTAGGCTTTGCTACCTCCATGGTGAAGTGCCCAGTTTCTAGATCTCGGCCTAAGGTAGACAACGTCTTTTCTTTCTTCACCTTGCTCACGGTGGAACTAGATTTTAAGGCCTGCAAAAGTGCATCCTTGTTGGGAGTTCCTTCTTGAATCCTCTTTCTTTTGCACTCTAGGGTATTCTCGATGCAAGGCTCAGCGCTGGTAACTTTGGTCACAAAGACCAATTCATCCATAAACAACTTCTTGATGACTGGGGAAGTAGAATTCGGCCAGGGAGAAAATAGATTTACTTGACTTGGAGAAGAGGAGACTACCTTAGTGACCTGAGAAACCTTTGGTTTCTTTTTTTCCCCTTCACCTGATTCAATAGCTAAAGTGCTGGAACTTTCTTCACCAACCTCTACTATAATCAGGGATTATTGCATCGCGGTGTCACCATGCACATCCAAAATGCTAGATTGAGCTGGTTGCTCTGTTTCCACAGTCTTAATGGTCTCAACTACAGGCTTGACCAGATCAATGGAAACTTCTCCTTCTAACAAACCAATGATAGGAACCGAGCTATCTCTGCATGTCTTTTCTAGTGGGACTGCCTTCTCAGGAGGTTCATCGCCTCCGCCCGCTGGTTGAGCTGGTTGCTTAGCCACGGTTGGGATAGTCATTGAAGCTACTGCAGCAGTGTTTACTATCACTATTGTAGGATTTTGTTGAGGAGGTGGAGTCTTTTCTAACTTCTTCCTTTTGCCCATCATCCATTGGGCCCATTGCTCTATTCTTTTGTAGATTCCATCCATTAAGGACTGCAAATCATCAATGGATTGACCTTACATGGGCTCAAAGCTTATAGGGAGGGGTTTAATATTCTCTATTTACATCTCATCATACATATACCTCCCATCATCTTCGATGCCTTCAACTGCAATGTTAACTTTGAACTTTTTGATTTGTTCAACAGTTAACCTCGCATAAAATCTTTCTCTACTTTCTAGATCATCCTTGCAGTTGGCCAAATAGTCTTCTACGTCATCTGTGCGATGAATTGTGTGATCCATCTACAAGTAATCTCTAGCATAGTTTATAGGGTCGTACTAGGGTCTCAAGGCATCGTATGTTTCCAATTGAAACTTTTTCGAGAATGCACTCAAAACATTCTTTGCATCAGACCAGGATGCATAGCTGTAGGCTCCGATGGTCATTGGGAAATTGTAGCCTTTCTTTATGGTGCCTACATAGATCAGGTTCACTTGGATTTCTTTCCTCATTACTTCAACCAACACGATCATGTCATCGGGATACCTGGGAAGCTTTAAGGAGAAGTCATCAAATCTAGCAAGATGAATATATGAGAAATTTTCAAATTGGATAAAATAACACCCATATTGGTTGATGAATGCCATAGCTCCTAGAGAAAATCTCCTTTCTGGGAAACCTTGCAAATCCCTACATAATCTCATTGTAAATGTATCATTGAGCTTGATATACTCAGCGTAGCTGTTATGCAATTGTAAACAGGGAAAGAATTCATAAATTTTTACATCATCTGGGAATTCTTCCAGCCTAGGAAGCCATGACCAAATTTGAATTATAGATAGGAGATACAATAAAAATGAAGACATATAAAACTCATTTTGGTATTTAGCTCTATTAGGTGCATTTGAAATATTTTCGCATACCATGTGAGCCCAATCAATAAAATTGTGCTGGGAGAAAATCATTTGGACTAAAAATAAATTATGCTCAACAAAGTTAAATGCATCACTTTCACCTTTGATCATGTGGAGTAATACCAGGATATCTATAATTTCAGGCTTCAGGTCTGTTCCATAAAGTGTCTTAGGAAATTTTACCTTGGCGCTCCTGGGCTTCTAGAACTAGGTTTTCATCATCTCCTTCCTCCATGTCATCTTCTTTTATAGGTCATCTCCAAGTATTCAGCTTGCTCTGGAATGTGAAGGCAATTCTAGATAGAGAATCTATCGATAGAGAGCAACACTATGTCTTTAGGAAAAAGAATCTGCTTGGTATCCAGGTTGTAAGGGGCTATGCATTCACAGATGAGCTCTTGGGCTTGAACTGCAATAGGAAAGCCAGTGGATTCAACTAACCCTCTCTCCTTCAACTTCTCCGTAATGGGGTGTATACTTTCTGCGTTCAATTTGTTCTGGAATTTTTGCATGTCGAAGAACCTCAGAGAAGTGTCTATGAATTTGTGCCATTTAGATGTAATACTGTTCAACCCGTTGAATCCCATGAATCTAGTGGCCATGCTTAGATCAACTTGAATTGAGAACCAAAAGCTTATCTTAGCAGTATGAAAGCAAGAAGCAACTAGAATCAAAGATTAATTCAGGAAAATTGACAAATAGATGGTAACTCGTGTTTACTGCACTTCTTCGATTTTTATAAACTTCTGAATTTTTTTCGTTAATTGTCTACATCCTGTGCCACATGATTAGAAAAAGGCTAATCAATATGATAATGTTCGTTATGAAGAAAATGACTTTATTTGAATTTATTACCTCACCTCTATGGGATGTTAGAAAATATATTTTCACTTTGGGTAAGTGTAGCAGTAAATTTCTGGGAGAAGTGGAAAATTACTTTTCTGCTTCTCCTTTGGCAAAGAAATGGGAGTACTCCTTACTCAAAAATCTTCCAAGGGAAATTTTAGCCTTTTTACAACACTACAATGACATGTGACAACTTTATTATCTTTCTTTTATTCCTTAAGCCACATGTGGGATTGAATTTTCCTTAAAGATCTTGTGTATAATTATTTGGCAAAAAATGCACCCCGTAAGTCAAAACCCACCTGTTGGAGTAATGGAGAAGCTATTTTTCGCTTTTCTGCCAATAGGACTTTATCTTAGATTTTTCATTAAATATTAGAGACAAATGGTTTCCATTTACTTTGTAAAGGTTTACCAACATATTTAAAAATCATCCATGACCTATTACTTTACTTATGTCATTTTGTGGAAAATTACCTTCATGGGTCAAAGCGTGTTGAGGAAAAGGTAAATTATGATTTTCTGTCGGGGAGACTTCTTACTTTAAATCCTTCATCATTTGATCATTTATTTTAACTATAAAAATTTCTCTTGTGTGCAATAGTCATTTTAACTTCAAATCATCTGTTCTAACTTCCATCAACCGCCAATATTCTTTAACTATTCATCTGCAGAAAACACACTCTACAGGTGAAAATCTGCCGAAGAGAAGGCTGAAAATCAATTTTCTGCCAAATGTCATAGATTCACACTTTACTGACCCAACCGAAACCAATAAACCCAGTTACATCATTAGGCCTTACCAATGTTCCTCAAGGTCGACATTTTCTTTTTTTTTGTCACTTAAATCATTTTGGTGGAAAATGCCCTTGAGAATCTATTTTCTGTCGAGGAGAAGCTCATAACTGATTTTTCACCAAGAAGAAAAAAATGAACTATCAAGGCTAAACATTTCAAATTTACATAAAGTCAATGTTAGAGATATTCGAACCATGACGTTTATCAGAATTGGGAGTTTAACCTACCCAATATATAACATGAACTATATAAAAACCCCTGGCATACAAAAGGAGAAGTTAATTTGGGAAAACCCGACAAAGGCCTCCTAGCCTAAGAGGAAATCTAGAACTAGACTCAATATTTACACAAATGATTTTAAGACCATTACTAACACACAATACGTCCATTTTTGTCTAAAAATATGAAGAACAAAAGTGGGGCAACAAAGTGCACATCAATTTTTGAAACCTGACGTGCAACCCTCTTTACACCCATCTCCCGCACATGCACATTGGGTTTTAAAACTTCATGCACACATTTGCATCACATTCATATGCACAACATGTTTTAAAATTTGATGTGAACTTTCAATTTGTATTCCTAAATGTAGGTCAGG
The DNA here is from genome assembly GCA_018584345.1 of Thuja plicata. Lineage (NCBI taxonomy): Eukaryota > Viridiplantae > Streptophyta > Pinopsida > Cupressales > Cupressaceae > Thuja > Thuja plicata. Next base: position 2,119,483 of record MU228049.1, on the reverse strand, counting down.
TTTTCAAACCTAACCTGTAACTTCTTGCACAATGACATGTAGTTTGGGTTTCAAATCCCAAATTGCAACATTTTGGCAGTTAGTCATTTTTTCCCTCATGCAATATCAAGAAATTTTTGAACTACATATTTTTTGTGGAGTTCTTGTTATTTTCATGCAATGTTGATTTTTTTTTTTTTTCTTACTTAGCATATTTTCATGCAAAATCAAGTTTTTTTCTCTAAGTTTTCTTATTTTCGTGCAATGTCAAGTTATCTCTCTAAATTTGTACATTTTCATACGATGTCTAGTATTTTTCTCTGAATTTGCATATTTCATACAATGTTGAGTTTTTTCTGTGACTTTGCATATATTTCATGCCATGTTAGGTTTTTTCTCTTCCATTGCATGATCATATTAGAATTTTTTCTAACTATGGTAATTCTCCAATTTATTACTGCAACTCCATTCTAGATACCAAATTCCATACAATTATGTTAAATTACTTTGAAGCATAGACTACCTTGTAATAAAATGATGAATTATTGATAAAGAATGCTAATGACGAAGATGTGTCTCTAGACACTTAATCTATTTTTCTTATACCTTTTGTTATTTTTTGTGACATTTTACATGTAAGTTGGAAAATTTTGCATGTGGCAATACCACAAGTCAAAATAAAATAGGACTCTATTATTAAATAACTCAAAGTTTTGTTGTACTTTCCCTTATTTTCTCATGATCTCTCCTCAAAAAATATGGATTGGTCATTTGTAATTAATTATGTTTTATGCATGACAATAAATCATTGTCAGTTTGATAAACATTGCAAAACATTATTTTCAGAGTGCAAATTATATTTGAATTAATAAAAGGAGCCATTTTGAATTTAATCTTTGAGTTGAATCTAATTTTTAGGTGGTAATATTGTTGTTTTATTATTATTGTTATATGGCATTGAATTGATTTAGGATATTTTGGCATTCCTAACTTGTTTAGAAGATATTTAAAGTCAAATTTTACATTCTTTGAGCTTGATTATTGAATGTGAAAGATTGTATTTTGTGTGTGAGCAAGGAATAAAATTTTTGTCTTTGAGTTGCAATTTAATTCGACATTTATGTGTTTTGGGTTATGGTGTATATGAAATTCTTTGAGGGGCATTACATTACATCCTCATTATTAAATCTCCATGAGAAGTAACAACGATATTTGATCTTTTGTGAGTTTTATGATTACTAGAAATTGTTGGTATGCATTTTTCTATTCTTTTGTCTAACCTTTTGTATATTATAATTATTTCTCTAATTAGTAATGTGTAGTACAATATATCATAATTATAGGTTTGTGTTCTTTAAAGTACATCTTTTCTAAAATAAGATAAAATGATGAGTGTAACACCCAATTATTAGCCTAGTGTAGATAATCCTAGCTAAGCGCTTAATCAATTTTAGTAAAAATAAGAAGGGGGCCTCCCATTTTAGATAGGAGATATTTTATCTCACACATAGCTAAAATAATACTAATTTAATTGGTTGACTTAAGTTAAATACAAAATATTCACCAAACAGAGTCCAAATTTTGAAATTGAGGGTACTGGGAACACATCAAGAGCTATTCTATTCTACTTATTATTTTATTACTTTGACTTATAGGTCTTCTTTCTTCATTTAGTTCCACACCATGTTATTTTAGAAAGAGTATCATATTTTTAGGAACAATCTACTTCTATAGATCCCTTCATGCTCTTTTCTATTATTTATTACCTACTTTCCCTAAAATGTATCTTCATATTTTTAATGTTCTACTTTCTCAACTATTCAATTTCATTTTTACATTCTATGATTTACTCATGTGTCAAGTCTTCTTGTCTCCTAATTTATACATTACTATTATTTCTGTAATTATTAGAAATTACTTTAAAAAATATTTTCTATCTCTTATTTTCCAATAATTTAATTCTATAAATACCCTATTATCCTTACTTTCCATGCATTTTTGTACGTTCATTCTCTCCTTACTTACATGGGTACTATTTCTAACTCTCTCTTTATACTACTTACATAGCAACATGCTTTCCAATTTTTTCTTTGTGCCTACTCGTAAAAATTATTGCATGTGCATTCTAGTTACTATAAATTTTGTCATAGTTAATTAGGTTAACTAGAATACAATATTTCTAATAAAAAATATTCAAAAATTATGAATGTTTAGACATCTTGAATTTTTAGACATTCAAAATGTATGTATATTCTAGGAATCTTATTTATTCATATATATTTTGCATTTTTCTTCTTTCCAATTCTCTTTATAAGTTCTTTAAGGCCATTCTTAATTGTGATCCAACCTTTTTTAAATATTGAACTATTTCTTATCATTTATTTAATTTTTTTCACCCATTCATTTCTTATTTTTTTATCAAAATTCACGTGAAATAATTGCTCAATTGCTCGAATATTATATTACACAAACATATCAAAATTTTGGTGAAATAATTGCTCAATCGTTTGAATATTATATTACACAAAATTTCTTCATGTTAATTATATTTCATTTAGTCAAATTGGATTAAGGGAAACAAGGAAGCGCAATTGTCTCTTGGCTTGAAGCCTTCCAAGTAGATGTTGTGATGCTAACAGATTTGGAATCCAAGAGTTTCGTCAACCTTAGGAAAGTCGGCGAGGGAAACAAGGAAGAGAGTTCAGCGCAATCATCGTAACTCATTTCTTTGAAAACCAAAGCACTAAATTGCACAGCGTCCGTCAACGCTTGTGGTTGCTCAACTAACACTTTATATTGGGGGTGGGCCCCTAATGTGTGAGGACCCCGTAGTGTATTACATATTCTTTTTCCTTTTAAGAATATTTAATTATCATATGTTTTAAGAATATTTAATTATTGTTGAATTTATGTACACCTATCAATATGTATTTATGTTAAAAAACTTTGTAAAAATAGACCCAAAATTACATGAGAATTGACATAAATATATATATTTTACCTTTCCACACATTAACATGTCAACATTGTTTAAAAAGAATATTAATGTATTGAGGGTATACCAAACTAATGAACATTAAATTAGATACTATGATTATTGAAAATTAACATCAAAAAACATATTTATATATTTCTTTTTTAATAATAAGAAAATTACAATATTTCATCACACTTTTTTAACATGCACATATAAAGAAAACAATTTTAAATTCTCCTTATTTCATACATTTCTTAAAAAAAAAAGTTTGAACTCCAACATCAATTAAAATACCAAACGATATTAAACCAAATGCTGGCCCCTCCCCGCCCTCCAAACATGTGAAGTGACAACAACATATACGGACATTATTTATTTTAGCTTGGCCAAGCACTCAGTAATTTCAAACAATACAATCACTTTCGCTATCACTATCACTATCACTATCACTGTTCCTTCCAGCTACTCGCTGGTTCATCGTCCCCGTTGGAATCTGTGGTGTCTGAGCCTCTGTCTTACCTTGAAGCATCAGCAGCACTTGTGCCATGTTTGGCCTCGCATTCTCATCATTTTGAATGCATAGCAAACTTACCAGGGCGGCTCTTCTCACCTCTTCAACATCTGCATCACTTGCAATTCTTTTATCCACAATATTTATCATGTTCCTCTGACAAATTTGATCTTCAGCCCAGGCTGGAAAATAGTACATACTCGATTCTTGCACAGTTAGGTCCAGATTTCTTCGGCCTGATATGATTTCCAAGAGAGTCATGCCAAAACTGTAGACATCAACCTTGGGAGTGATGGGAAGGCCAGAGACCCACTCGGGAGCCAAGTATCCTCTCGTTCCTCTCGTTGTTGTCAGCACTTTGCTGAAATCTCTTCCCAAAAGCTTTGCCATGCCGAAGTCCCCCAACTTGGGAGTAAAATCCCCATCTAACAGAATGTTTTCGGGCTTTATGTCGCCGTGAATGATCCGATCGTTGCATTCCTCATGGAGATAAAGTAATCCAGTTGCAGTACCCAGTGCGATCTGAAATCGTGTTGACCAATCGAGTACCTTGGATTGGCGCTTGGAATTATTGGCGAAAAGGAAAGAATTTAGAGAGCCGTTGGGCATGTATTCATAAACCAGCAACCTACGTGGTCCTTGTGCGCAAAATCCATAAAGCCTCACCAAATTCCTATGATTTATGATTCCCACAGAGTTGATTTCCGCTCGAAATTGTTTTTCACATTGCTTTGAACCCTCCAGTTTTTTTACGGCTACAAGCGTACCGTCTGTTAGAGTTCCTCTGAACACTGAACCAAACCCTCCGGCACCGGCCAGCCTTAAACATCACACACTAACCTTTTACCAGTGTGCTGTTTTTCGTGGGGCCCGCTTTCAATTGTCATTCCCGTTTTGATCAAACGATTTCCGTTCCTGAATATTTGTGCAATCTGTACAACCGTTTTCATCTGACAATAAGTTATCTGTTGT
>MU228049.1:2085456-2107545 GCA_018584345.1 Thuja plicata | reverse complement strand
AGATTGCACATATATACATGAACGAACGGAATAGTTTGATCAAACGGAAACGACAATTTGTAAGCGGGCCCCACAAAAGACAACACACACTGGTCAAAGGTTAGTGTGTGATGTTTAAGCCGCGCGTCCGGCACCCACCTTTTTTCTGAAATTCCCGGTTATAATCTTCAAATCCTTGTAACTGAACGTTCTAAGGAATACATCTGAGGATTCTGCGCGCCTTTGGGTTCGTCTTAGCTTACGCCTCCGCCACAGTTGAAATGAAGAAATTAAAACAATAGCGACAACAAGAAGAATCTCCAAGAAAATAAAAATCCAAAATACATCGTCTGTTGGTGCCATCAAATCAATTAATGCGCACCTTCCACGTCTGAGAATTTGAGCTCCTTAGTGAAAATGAACTATAACTAAACCAGTGACTGATATACCTATAGACCGTTTCTTCACATTCGTAAATCCTTAGGCTTCAGGAAACTGTAGTTGATATGAATACAGTAAAGAGATATATTAGAGAGCTATAAGCAAAATGACTTGATCGTCGGAGAGAAAATAGACGAGGTGTTTGTAGCGATTGAGAGAACGAAAGAAATTTAAGATCCCTGATCGATCTCTGAAGAAACTGCGGATCTCCTTTCTAGAGATCGAGGAGGTTGCCAATCGTTTACCGACACGGGGTAGGTGGGAGGATTAGAAGTTTGCACACGACATTTCCATAGTTGACTAATGCCCAGGAATATGGTATGATTGTGTGGACAATAATAGCGAGAACTTTCGTAGAGATGAATATTTCATCCTTGGGTAGGTAGTAGAGAATCTCACGGCAAAACTGCCGATGCAACCTACGGGTTTCCCGATTTATAAAATGTAGTTGATATGCAACTCAAGTCTACACATGTGCAAATGAACCTTTGTCTCAATTTTATTCTTCATACAGCTAATTTTGACAAATGGCATCAGAAATGTCTTTTTCCCCTTGTGGTAGAGATGATGCAAATGATAAATAAGAATTAAATAAATTTCTGATTAAAAATAATTGGTATAAACTATACATTTGCAAAGAGTTTATAACTGGTGGCATGCAAGAAGATTTGAGGAATATCTACAACACATCCCAAAAGAGACATAATAAAAAACGCTACAGAAATAATGATATTGACCCAAAAGAACCAATCACTGCATTAACATTCCGAAAGAATGGTAGCATTGCAGCCAAAAGTGTAGCATTCACTACTGCTGATGCCCTTAAAATCAATCTAGGTACTTAGAATGGGATATATTTTGGCTTCTTGGTCTTTGAGATTCTATATAAAGGTTAAATTTGATTCAAAATGTTTTAGATAAAGAGTGATTCAAAAACATTTATTATTAGAAAAGTATTTTCTAACACTTTTTTACATCTTATTTATAAATTGCTTTTAGATTTAATACAATCATCTATTCTATAAGTTTTTACATTCACTAAATGTGCTTACAAAATAATATTATATAAAAATATTTATAATTTAAATATTTCTTTTAGATAGTTTTAATTTTTTTAATCATTTATATATTGAAGTTGGGTTATAGATTTTTTTGTATATTTTCAATTAACTTTTATTATTATATATAACTCAAAAAGAGCCTAATAACCTAAACAAAAATATTTACAAGGATAATATTATCAAGGTTATTAATTTATTAAAATGTTTGTTAAGTTTTTTTATTAAGATTATTTGACTTGGATTGCAATTGATTTACTTATTGTCTACAAAGAAGCTTTTCAGAGTTTTCCAACTCCCAGTCCTACACAATTAGCACAAGTTATTAATGTGTTGAGATCTTCAATTCATTGCATGTTTGGTAAGCATTTATTTAGATGTACAACATTGGCTTTATTAAACAAGTTAGAATCATATGCGAGTGTATGTGCATGAGCTTTAGCTCATGATTGGCACGAGATAGGGATTATATCTTAGTAAGGAAAATAAATACAGGAAGTAGTAAAATCCTTAAAGAAAGTCATAAACATAAAATAAGAATTGGAAGCCTATTATTATCCCCTACCTATATAGGTGGAGAATTATGTTTTCACTTCGCACTAAAAACTTATTAGTTTTATAGTGGTGATACTAGTTTGTAGTGCTAGTGAACATGAACTATTCTTTCAAAACTAGACCTTATTTGGTTTATTTTGCAATTGTAATGTATAGATCTTAGTTTGGTCTTTTATATAGTGATTTAAGTCTATTATTGATTAAGTGTGGTGATTGTAACCACAGAAGAAAAAAATTCAAAGAAAAAAAGGAACAAATATATTTTTTTATTTATTCATTTTTATTATTTAATATTTTTTTAGCAATTAAGTATCTTGAAAAACTTTTAAATAAGTTTTTTAATAATAATTTTTTTTCAAATAAATAAGTAAAATTTGAAAAAGGTGCTTTTGTCTGCTTATCATAACTAGTATGTAACATCCTCCAACTAACACCCAAAGGGTGGGTGTGGGAGCTTTTCTCTTTTTCCTTGCATCATTCCAATCAAATGGCATGATCAACAATCTTATACAAGATGACTCTTTAGTGAAATCATCTTCGTGTTTCCAATTTTACAGCATTGTCATGTCATGTTGTAATATCTTGGAGTAGTCATGTAGTAAATTCACTAAACTAAAGTGTCATATCTTTTGTTTTTTCTCATTGGGGCCTAATTGGATGTAATCATCCTATATCCAGTAATTTTAGAACTATCTTGCGAGACTCGATACATGCATCTATTAAATTTTTATGTATCTTGAGTATTAATCAATGCTCATATAGGTATCTCCATTCCTAATCTATATCATATTGTAGTGAGATATTTATCATCAAATTTTCATTCACACTGGTACTTGGTTTTATCTCACTTTGATATTATTGGTGCAACATTGACTCTCTTTCTTCCGAAGGCGATGAATGTTGTTCTAGATTATTGGATCATCTTCGCAAGAGATTATACATTATGAGCCATTAATTAACTGATCCATTTTGTCTTATTGGGGGTAGAAGAAATGGGGAGGGCATGGGATTTTATCCTCACATAAGGTTTTGTTCATCTTATTGAGAGTATATTTTGTTTTTATCTCTCTTTTGGGGAGAATTTTTATACCATTTAGTTTTATCCCTTTCTCTATATGCAAGAGATTCCACTCCATTTGTACATGTGTACTTATCATGGCCTAGTAGGTGAGAATTGTTTTGAATTATACGTATACATTCTCTATAAGTTGCATTTAAGGGGAAGTGGTGGTGTATTTAATGATTACACGTACTAAGTCATCATCCTATGTTCTAGACACACATATTACTTAAGTTTACTTATGGACCACATAGGAACACTCCCACTTTGAATGATTTCCTCACATTATCACTTTTCAACCTTTAGTTGGACTTCAACCTTTTTTGAACTTATCACTTTAACACGTTTCCACCTTTTTAGGGACTTCAACCATATTTGGACTTATCACTTTATCGCATTTCCACCTTTTCAACATTTCTCACCTTGGGAAGAAGATAGACCAAGAATAGATGCAGGAATACTTCATATTCTATATAAGAACTAGGAAGTGAGATCTAAATATAGAATGATGATGTTGTCTCTGAAATATTTCCATGTGTTGCCATGTCCTTGGATGATGAAGATTCTACAAACAAATCAAGAATGTGCCCAATCATAGTATAAGGTGACAAACACAAAACCAATAGAAACTAATTGTGAACAAGCTCCAAAGACAAAGATGAAGTGACAATATTGTTTCCTCAACTATCATCAAATAAGAATGATGCATCTAAAAATTAAATGAGAATCTCAAAGATTTAAGGAGTCATCACATTTAATCATGATCAACTTGAACAAAGAGATGTGATGTATCAATTGAAGAAGGAATCTCATCAATGAAATCTCTAAATATAGTGATGAAGATTCTCCAAATATGATGAAGTTTTCTAAAAAAGAAGAGAAACCCCCTCATATATGTTTCCCAAACCTCAAATGCGAAACTCTACAAAAATGCACCAATATCTAGAAATTAGGAATCCTAATTAGGAAGAAAAATAGATATCACTTGCAATGACTCTCTCAAATCACCAATAGGAGATGAATGTGTGATCTCAAACTATAGAATTAGGAGCTACATGTGTTGTCACTAGATCATCATAAGTGTCAAGTGTTGCATTATATTGAATCTCCTATAAGGTATCATCATCAAAGAGAATACTATCTGCACAATCATGTCGAAGAAGGAAATCTAAAATGGGATCATTTGGGAAAGGACGAACATGTGGATCTCCAAAAAACTCCCAAATAATGATTCAAACTATGCATGGTCACTAGATACCTCTGAACTTGGGGTAGATGTCATGAAATAGACATGAACTAATGTTGATACCAATCAGAACTATGATATGATCACTTTTATTTACCCAAACATATTACTCCCTTTTTCACTTTGGTTTAGGAATGAGTCCATAAAGATAAGTCAAGAGATTAAGCCATCTACAATGTGTGATGATACATTTTTTCCCGTGACTCATAATTATCCTTAGTCAAATTTATAATAAAATGATATATTTCATAACCAATATTTATATGAATGATACACTTCTTAAATCAAAAATTGAGATCAACAACTACTTACCCCCCACATTACACTTTGCAAAATAAGTCACAATAGACTTTTGATTTCAGTATTTACAACTACCAAAATTAAGCTATAGAAAACTCTATTGAACAATGTAAAAGATCCATAAAAGATCAAAGAATATACAAGTATCAAAGTAGTCCAAATTAGACCAAATTCTAAAAGTGATATGTACACTTAAAATGAGTAGATAGGATAGATGAGAAGTAGACTAAAAATAATGCACTTTCAATAAAAATAATTTCTAAAAATGTGTTTGTATGAACCTGAATGAAACCTTGGATGTTCTAGAAATTAGGATTAGATAGGTACAACCATGAAAAACCATAATTTATGGAGGCTGTATCTACCAAAATCAGAAAAATATTTGCACCACTATGAAGTTCAGAAAATTCTACCCAAAAATAAAAATATTGCTCAAAAAGGGACTTCAAATGAGAAAGCTATGAACCGCTAATGTTGAACTGCAATTCAAAAAACTCAAATGGAGAGGGGTAATAATTTTCAACCATGCATTGATGTCATTAAACTATGTGATTAAATTTGACAATCAAACAAGCATCGCACAATTTAATAAATTGCCATGTTTTGATGGTCAAACAATCATCAAAATTATTCCCTAGAATTCCACGAGTAAGGAAAAGACACCGCTTACCGTATAGTTGAGATGACTGGGAATTGATTTTGTTAGGATTGGAAGACATATATCTAATAGTTACATGAAAATTTAACTAATAATGTAGAGGAATAAAACACACAGAAATAGAATAAGAAGACAAAGATTTAACGTGGTTCACCCAATCTTAGTGGTTTACCCAATCTTAGTCTGTCCACCAAATAGAGAGTGCAATCTTATTATATCGTAATTTCAACTTGTTACAATCAACAATCCCTTGAAACTCAATACTATTGCAAGAATCTACCAAATTCTCATATGAAAATCCTAACCGTAAGCCATTTTAACAAGACTTATGTCAGTTGAAAAATTAGGGTTAGAATATGTCAGCCAGTAGAAAAAATAATACCTGACACCTTGTACAATAATAAAAACCATTTTTTGCTTTGCGGGACACTACTCTTGGACCTCACAAGGGTTGTTTCCCCTTGACCCCATCTTTGGGGAGTTGTCTGTAAACCTCCATTGATAAATATGGGGGTAAAATATGCCAATAAAAGTGGGGAAAAGTTAACCTTCAAGTCTGATTAGGCTCCATATAACAAAATATTTGATATCCCATATAGTATAGACATCTTATGTAGTTAGATAATATGGATGATGATATGTCATTTATGTGTTAAAATGACATGGTGATTATGTCTTTTTATATGTGGTGGTAGAATGAGTTCCTATTGTACGTGTGTGCTTCTAAATTGGGGACAGAGACCAGATGTGGATTTTTAGTCCTAGATTCCCTAGGTGGGGAAAATTTTGATATATATATAAAAGAAAATGCACCACTACTTTCCAAATGAAACTATTAATGAGATTTTTGGCCAGACAGGTGGGTTACCAATAGATTTTGTGATGTTGATAAAGTGTATTGCATCTATGAATTTATTACAAAAAATAGGGGTAGTGGGAAATAAAACCAAAAATTATTTTTCCACAAAAATATTCTAATAAAAAAAATCTGCGAATAAAATTGAAAATACAGGAAAACAAAATATTTTATGATCATACCAGGTTTCATAGATGGGTCGTACGACTTCCCTATGGAATTTTTTTTTTGTTTCAAAATTTGACTTTTGCCCAGTATAGGGAGATTTATAGTCAAGATTCATTAAAACAACCTCTTAGATGTAATGATGATGCTCAAAAAACTTTATTATGCACCCAAAATCAAATCAAGTAAATTTGCTACTCTTGAGAAGGAGTCTTCACACTTAGAGAGCTCTATTACCATGCTATAATTTTAGGTGACTCTACAACACCCCAAAGATCAAATGAAAGAGAGGATATCTTATACAAGAGAATGGCAAGACAACTACAACATGATGCAAGAATGATAATATTGCTAATGGACATAATCAACTTGATTACAATACCATACTAATGGCTTGATTTATAATGTAGATGTGCTTTCTTATATAGGAAAGCTAATAAGAGACTATTATTTAAGGAGGATATAAATTATCACCCACACAAGGGAGAATCCCATGTCCACCAAAGGTGGATCATCCTCCATTATGCAATGAAATATATGCAAAAAGTGGTGGATGATAACATGATAACTATTATCACCATGTAAGGCATTATATAGCTCAAAACTTTGTGGAGACGAAATTCATGTAAGGCATTATATATCACAATATTCTCCCAGAAAGTAAAAGTATATAGGATACCTTTAGATGTTTCAAATTTGATTTGGACAAAGGTGAGAGGGTCTAGAATTTCACTTTCTTGAGCCATAATGAGACCACGACCTAGATTTTGCACATAGGAGTAGTATTTTTTCTTTAGCTACTTTAGTTTCTTCACTTAATTGATCCTTTCTTTTTATGCACAATCCAAGCCTCTAGCTTATCTAGGCATTCTCTAGCATATGCAATTGCTTCTCTGCACTTAACTAATTTGTTAACCCATATCACTACAAGTTATTTATTTGTGATTCTAGCTGATGACAAGATGCCATCATTTTGGATTAAGTAAAATAGGTTTTACAGGGTTCCAGAAACCCGAGAGTTGAAAATATAACAATACACCCAGTCTTAAATGAAACAGAAACTAAAGAAAGAACAGGCCAACAAAGGACAGAGAAAAAAACAAACAAAGCTTCTAAAAAAGCAAATAACATAGGGACAAAAAAAAAGACAAGGGATCCTCAAGATAAGTCCACCATCAGGGTGGCCGCCTTGGCCTCAAGAAGCTTCATATTAGCAGTTGAATCCTTGATCTTTTGGAGACCAATCACCATATCCTTATCCTTTATCTTCTTAGTTTTGGCTCTAGTTCTCTTTCCAGGACCTTGATCAATATTCTGTTCTTTCTCCACATCCATGTTGGCCGCATCCATCCCATCTAATTTTTCCTCTATCTTCTCGCTGATTGTCTTAGTGTATTCTTTGGACACTTTGAGGAAATTATAGCTCTGTTTCGCTATGTTTTTTAGGGTGGCCTTGACCCTAATCATATTTTCCTCCATTTTTGAACTCTAGTGCTCAGATTCATCTATTCTGCTACATTGCTATCATCTTTATCCTTGTTTGTGCCTTTAACCCTTTTTTGGAGATCCTCCACTTCATGGAATAGCCATTTAATTGTCCTATAGTTATCTAACATGCTTTTCCTATTTTTATTGAGCAATTCTAACTCACATTCCCTGGTGTTATCACTAAGCACCACCATTTATGAGTCGATAAGCTCCTCCAGCTTAATCCGACCTCCCTCACCTTCAATGACCTTGGGGTTTATAATTTCTCTGGTAATCTCCATTTTGGTAATTTTGACATTGAAGTCATGCCATCCCATAATCTTCCCATGTTCGGCCATATAATAGCAGGACTCACTATCCTCTCTATCATCATTCCCTGTATTTTGGGGTTGAGAGACCTAAGGAGAGGGAATAGCCTGGTTGGTTTCATGGTAATCATCCTGGAGAATCCCCTTCATTTTTTGGTTTGAAACAAGGGAAATTCTACGGGTCTTGTCCTCTGGAGATTTCCAACTATCACTCTCTTCCATGTTCATATCCTTTTTTTTTGGTGTTTCCCCATCGTGGACTTCCTTCTCTTTCTGCCTTTTCTACTAGATATTTCCTCCTTGCCATCTGTGTCCATACCTTCCTCACTATTATTGTAATCCTCCTCTGAAGAGATAATCATGGTGTTCTATTTTTTAAGAGGGGTCACAATTTTTAATTTTTTAATGGTTTGTAGACTAGCTCTACACTTCTTAGAAGACAAACCCTGATTATTATTTTTAGTTTCATACTCACCATAATCATCAGAATGCAGACCTTCAATATCTTTAGTCTCCGAAGGAATGTAGTCAGAACCAAAGGCCTCCATGACAAGGTACCATCATTAGCTTCATATAATTTTCAACTAAAATCCCTGCCTCATTTATGATGGGATCCATCTCTTGTTCTATTGCCTCTAAAGAAGCTTGCACTTCTATGCTCAATTCGGTAGCACCAACCACAATTTTGAAAGTCATCATTAAACTTAATGTGGATCCCTCGATCTTATCCTAGAGGAAGATATATAGATGCTACACCAAAAGTGTATAGATTATTGAAATGGGGGCTATTATAGGGACCTATAACTAACTAATTTGGCTACCCTTTTTCCTCGCAACCTCTTCTATCTGACTAACGCAGAACTACACATCAAATAATTCCCTCTCGTATTCAACCAGCTCCTCTTTTTCTTTCATGACTTTCAATTCCTTTTCATTTTTTTATTTCTCTATTTTCAATGCATTATCTATACTTTGGTGCTCACCCTGGAACTATAGTACCTATTGAGCTTGGCTAGCTACCAGTTCTTTATCCTTTTGAATGAATTCACTAGATCTTTGCTCCAAGTTTTTCCTCAAGGACTCTTGCTCCATCTCTGACTAGTCATACTCTCCTTGCAATTTGGATATTTATTATGAAAACTCTTCCCAATCTTTATCTTCTTCAATATTCTTAAGTTGTAGGCTCTTAAAAGAATCATTTAGTGGTTTATCTACTATGAAAACCTCTCTTTTTCCTACTTATCCGCTACCCTTACTTTTCTCAATTCCCCATTTATATTTGCCACTTTATCCTTCTCTTGTTCTAGCTCCTTAGTTTTCTTCTCCAGGAGACTTTTATTGAGCCTCAAAATGTCCTTTTCCAGAGCCTTGATCTATATGTTATAGTCGTCCATAATTCTTTGGGTATTTTGGAAGTCATTTTCCTTCTTCTCTAGCTTCCAAGTGCGTTTTATATAGTGAGTAGTGACTATCTTCTAAAACACCTCCATCAACTCAACTCTATCTTACTGTCTTACATGATATATGTTTAGGTAGAAATTATAGCAGTCAAAATCATCTAGAATCATTTCACTATTGATCTTTCCTTGGATATTAGAAACTCTGGATACAATAATGAATGTTTTATTCTTTTCATTTTATAGGATGTTAACATTGGTAGAAGCGGGTTGGTCATCCTCCCTATCTTTCATCTTCTAGGCTCGGGCCGCTCTAGATTTCTTGGCGACATTGAAATGAGCCTCTATCACATTAAGGGGAATACATCACTTCCCAGAAATGAGATATCCTGAAGGGAGAATTGAGGGAGCCAAAGCTAAGATGAACTCAGCATAGGTAGCTGGGGTAGCTGACAATGGGGAGCTCAAATTCAAAATGGGGATAATTTTATTAGTGGGAGGGGAAATATAGAGGATTGATAGGAGAATTGACTTGCTTGATTAGGGGTATCCAACCCTTGACAAGGGGAAAGTGTGGGCTTGGTTGTAGAAGAAACTAAAGATTGAGAAGATATGATGTCCAGAGAGCAACATACCAAAGGAACTAATCACAATGGAAAATGTGGATGATTCTACATTATTTCTGGGCTAAGTTCCTCCTCTTCCTCCTCCTCCAACTCTTGCAATATAAGCTTTGGTAGTTTTCTTGTTCTCTTTTCAGGAGGACAAATAGGCTACAATTGCCTTCTCCTTTATGTTATTTAATAAGAACAAATTAATAAATATTTAGTAAAAGATTATTTCTGAAATATATGAATACCTTATGTTAAATTATTTTTAGATAAAATGAAAGGTAAAATCAATAATGATAAACCATTTAACACAATGATTAACATCACAAAAAAGGTTTAGAATCTCAATATTTCTTTCTATAGTTTTAATTCTTCAAATCATCCATGGATTAGAAATTAGACAATTTATTCTCTATCTATGTTAAATTATTTTTTTAATACTCTATGTAGTAATATTATTCCAAAAAGTATCAATAAGAGTATAATATGCTAAATAAAAATATTGTCAAAGCTATTAATTTTTTCAATAATGCTAAAAGCATCTAACATTAATGACTTGATAAGAGGTTTTATTAAGATAATTTGACTTGGATTATAAATGATTTATTTGTGGTTTATAAAGAATCTTTTGAAAATTTTCTGACTCCTAATATTATGCATTTCAGTCAAGATGATGATGTGTTGAGACCTTGAGGTCAATACATGTTTGCTAAGCATTTGTCTGGATGTATGACTTTAACTTTATCTAACATATTAGTACTATATGTGTGAGTGTGTGCATATTATCTTTATCTCATGGTAGGAAAAGATTAGGGAACTTATGAAACTAAATTAATCAAGGAACTAGTAAATTCCTTATAAATAAAAGTCATAAATATTAAATTAAGTATTCAAAGCCCATTATTTTTTTTTTTTTTTTAAAATATTGGTAAATTTTCCTATTTTGATATTGGAAAATATTCCTTCCAAAATCATTGGAATCACCCAAATGTGGATTATATGAAATAAAGATATATTCTAACAGTTTCATTAGTAGTGAAGAGCTTTAGATTGGTCAAAGAAAACAATTCAAAATATTGGCATGGTGTTTCTTGATCATGAGAAATAATATAAAAAAGTGGACCTTCTTATGATGGTTTTGAAGTATTTCCTTCTACAAACATATCACTTGTCATAATTCTTCTACAAATCCTTAGAATTTTATGAATGCATTGCCTGCAAGCCATTTAATTATGATTAACAAATCAGATTTCTATATTAAATCTCTCACAAATCTATCATGTACAAGAGTTCCTCTACAAATCCTTAGAATCACATGAATGCATGATTTTTAATTCCTTTAATTATGAACAACTAGTCACATTTCTAAAACATGTCTTTTGATGTATGGCTTATAAGCCATTTAATTGTGATCAGGTAGTCACATTTCTATAACATGTCTTTTGATGTATATAAATCCACAATATTTATTCATGTAGCCTTTTTATGATGGAAACATAAATGTTTTTATTCTTATTTATTTACTCTTTTTTTCAAAACATATTAATGCTCTAAGTTAAAAAAAATTGGTATTATATTACGGATTAATAATAGTCACAGTTTTATATTAATAGTTGTCACATTTTAATATTAAGTAATAATGTTTTCTATCTTATATTGGTTTTTTAAAAGTAAAGTTTCTACCTAAAGGGGTGGCTCGTTATATTATATTATATTTTAAAACATTACATGGATAGTTACAACTGGTGGATGAGTTCAATCTCATTCCACTAATTCAAAGATCCTCTCCAACTGAGAAGTAGTGAAGAGGTCTTCATTTTTAATCAAGAAGTCGTTAATTTCTTCCATATCTAACTTTATAATCCCCTTTTTAAAGAGGGCCCATTCTTTTATCACATTCTTCTACCATGAATCCATGAATAATACTTTCCCCTAACATTGTGTTTCCTTGGACTTGAATGACCACTGCAAGTATTCTAGACAATATCTCCCTGTCATGAATGTGACTATGAGTTTGCACCTATGCATCATTTTCCAACACCTATATCATAGCTAATATTTTTGGAAGATCATTGGAGCAATTGACAACCTTGACTATTATTTATTCCTCATCATCATCTACACACTTAGAAACTACGCCTATCATTCTTGTGATTTTGTTAGTTTTCCTTTGAAACAAAGTTCCATATATATGATAAAGTTGAGTTACTCAAAGCTCCATTTCAGTTCATTTTTTCCTTTGGTCTAGGGATTGTTTATGTTAAGTTTTAATTGTTTATATTTATTCATTAAAAAAATTCACTGAGAATGATATTTATTTTTGCATTTGGAATATTTTGGTATTTTATGCAAGTCTTTGATCAGTATTTTTTTCCTTTTAGAATCTTTCATGATTATGTTGTCTAAATATGGTCATTCTTTTAAATCATTTGAAATGATTGGTCCTGGTCAATGGCCTTGTCCATCGTTAAGTCTATAGAAACATTTGCTACTCAGTAAATATCTTAGCATGTGCCCAATTAGGTGTTTTGAAAGAAGGTGAATGACTTCATGCTTTTGTTATGAGAAATGGATTTGAGTTGCATCATTCTCTAGGAAATTATCTACTATCCATGTATGTTAAGTGTGGGATTGTAGATATTGAACATCAATTGTTTGACATAATGCTTGAAATAAATTAGATATCATGGAATGCAATGATTGTTGGGTATGCTCAGAATGGGCATGTAAAGAAAGCCTCAAGAATATTTAATCAAATATTATAAGCTCAAAACATAAAATCTGATGTAGCTACCATGGTGAGTTTTCTTCTAGCTTGTTCTCATTTAGATTTTTTGCATCAAGGCAAGTGGATCCCTGATTATGTTATTAGAAGTGAGTTCGGGTCAAATGTCTCTGGTTCTGATAGATATGTATGCCAAATGTGCAAGTATAGGGTTTGCAAGGAAACTATTTGATGAAATTCCCAAATGATATGTTGTATCATGGGGTGCAGTGATTTAAGGTTATAAAATGTATGGACATGGGAAGGATACCCTTACACTTTATTCTTAAATGCAACAAACAAGTATAAACATAAATGATGTCACCTTCATTTATATTATGTTTTCTTGTAGTCATGCAGACATGTTGGATGAGGGATGATGGTATTTTAGTTCCACAGGTCAAGATTATTTTATCAAGCCTAGAGGAGAGCATTATTCCTCCATGGTTGACCTTCTTGGTTGTGCATGGTTTCTTGATGAAGCACATGATTTCATTAAGAAGGTGTCATTAGAACATCATGCTTGTATTGTGGGAGCTCTGGTTAGTGCTTGTAAGATTCACTACAATATAGAGATAAGAGAAGTTGTAGCACAACATCTTATAGAGATAAGCCCTAGGCATTCCACATATTATGTACTACTATCTAACATCTATTCTGTAGAAGATGGTTGGCATGATGTGGCAAAAGTAAGATGAATGATGAGAGATAAGGGTTTGAAAAAGACACCAGGGTGTAGCTTCATTGACGTAAATACCAAGGTATATGCATTTCTTCTAGGAGACTGATCACATCCCCAATCAGAGGAAATTTATTCATTGTTGGAGACCTTATCTGGGTAGATGGCAGAGGTAGAGTATCTACTGGACACAAATTTTGTGTTACATGATGTGGAGGAGGAGGTGAATGAACATTTGCTTGGTACTCATAGTAAAAAGCTTGGCATACATTAGTACACTAGTAACGAGCATTAATACATTAGTTTTTTTATACCCTTATTAGGTCAGCATTTTGTATTTTTAATATGAAATAAGGGTGAAGAGATTGTGTGAGCCGATGAATTAATGTAGTGGATTTACCACACTTATATTTCAGTGGACAAGAAGTCTCATCATAAAATAATTATTTGTTAAGCATGCTAGATATTGGTACGATTTTCTAACTCTGCATTACAAGGATGCCCTTTAATGACCTTGGAAGAAATCTATGAATTAATAGAAGGAAATAAGCCCGATTATCTCTCGGCGTGAAGCCTTCCACGAAGATGTGATGATGTGAGATTTGGGCATGAAGAATTGGTCAAACTAAGGAAAGGACAAAATTAGGATGTTTGTGAGGAAAATAGGCTAATGGAGGAAATTATTTAGAGTTAATTTCTTGTGTCTTTGTCACGGAAACAACAAAGCCGCCTAAGTTGAATTCAGCGCTCTCCGCAAACCATCAAAAATTGTGGTCAATGAACAAATACTTTATAGTGACCCTGACATTGATGTAATAAATATTTTATTACTACTTCTTCAAATAAATATTAATTTTTAAATAGAGGATTTCGGATTCGTAATCTATCATCATTATACCATCAAATGTGAGTATTGTAAAATAAAACAAAAGACGTATTGTTTTAAGTTTCTAATAATGTTATTGTTTGTCTTATTCTAAAGATTTGATTAGTACGCTATGTAAGAAGAAACTTAATTTACATTTCTTTGCAAAGCTAATCAAAATATTAACCAATGAATGACTTTTAACTGATTTTTCAAAAAAGGAAAAATTAAGATTAGAAAGAGGGATTGTATTAGTAATTTGTTGAAAAGCACTTTTTTGTTTTCCAAAGAGTCTAATGATTAGGAAATATTTTTATAAACTCTTAACTTTTGAGGATCAAAATACCACAAGATGATACCTCAATAAAAATATACAAATATGAAGAAAAAATAGAGTACAAATATAACTAAAATAATTTAATATATTGAAAATTCTAATGGAAAATTTTATATGTAGATGGTGGATGAATCAAAATCAATAAAATAATTGCAAATTGTTAAATTGTAAGTAGAAATAACTTTTATACTAAATTATTTTTCAACCATGTCATATATATAACACTACTAATTGTCATTAAAATGGGCCAGTAGTTGACACCCACTTGTGAATATATTATCTAGTCTTACCACATATTTTTACTATATATTGTAATTAAATAAACAACGTCTAAATAAGAAATTTCCAAATGTTGATAAAAATGGACTAATACAACACATGAGAACCTATAAATGTTATATTAAAAACACATAAATAAATTCATTAAAAAGTGAAAAAATAACTTTTTTTTCATAAAATATCAGATAGCTATCTATTATATGTGTGTCACTATAAAAATAATATGGCCACTTAATAAAATAAGATGCTCACTTAAACAAGTATTGTTATCTTAGTGTACAAATACTATTCTTATGTGTACAACTATTGGGATAGTAATGTATATGCATTAGAGTATTTCATATAAACAATTTGTCTTATCACAAATATAAAATGTTAACACAATAAATGTCTTGTATTTTTCCATGAAATGTGTGACATTATCAAAAAGTTTTAGTGTTCAACTATTGGTCCCTTTGTGTTGGATATAAGTTGTATTTCATATAATAAAGTGTTATTTTTACAACAAGATTTTTTTTTTTTTTTTTGTGTTGAAGTATTGGTCCTTTTGTGCTGGATATAAAAGTTAAATATAACAAATATTTATGATTACTATTAGGTATTTGGTCCATTTAAGCTCCATATATGTTATATTTTATATTGAAATACACCATTGTACTAATAACAAATGATATTTTTAAATTCAACTACTAGGAATTTTAGGGTTAAGTTTTGGTGGAATCTTAAAAAAGACATTTTATGGACACATTTTACTAGGCATCATCTTTTAAGAGTTGCATGATGATTCACACCTTCATACCTTAGTTGTAGTTATCTAAATGTCCATTTTACATTTATAAAAAAAAAATGACACAATAAAGTCAAAATATGACATACAATATTGATCAAGTCATTCAAGTCATTAATATAATTGACATTTGATTCAATGAATTAAATGCTTTGTGACATATCATTTTTTTCAGAAGAAAAAAATGATTTTTGTCATGATTGTGTCTTATATAAACCAATAGAAAGACAATTGACATTGTTACAATAATTTAAAATAGAAAAATAAATATAATTATAGGTATTATGTTCACTTTTTTTTAATTCTATTCGATAATTGGTTAAATTGATAAAAGAAAGTGAATGCAATGAATGCATAAGTATTCCTTCCTTAGGGGGAGCTCATAATAATTAGAATGAAAACTAATTTTTATTAAAAAATTTTACACCAACATTCTAAAAGATATATTTATAATTTCTACAAATACACATGATAGATCTGCAAGATCATAAATTTTTAACAAAGAATTCTATTCTCAAAAAGAATCTTGAGAGTAGGTCTTATCATTGCCAAGTTTTCTTTCATTTGTGATAAGAAGCTTCCATAGATTTTAGAATGACATTTCCTTTGAGTTTTACTCATAAAATGGTAAATCTAATGAAGGAAAGGAGTAGAAAGAAAATTTTATAACTCATTTAGATAATCCATCCCATAAACTTAAGAATATATAATACATATAAAATAAATCTTGATATAATCATTTTCTAAAACAAAAATATTTTCTAACACGCCCTATTTTTGAGTCAACTAATTATTTTAAGAAAGTGTGTCTGAAAGTGCCACTGAATTAGATTTGTTTAACAAAAGTATTATAACAAAAGGGACGAGAGTGTATGCTAATAGACCATTCTTTCCCATGTTCGCATTGCTATGGTTGATGGGAATACAGAGATAAATATATTGTAGAGATTTGAGCACACTGACTCGGTGAGGAAATTACTAGTGTTTCTTCGAACGTCTATCTCATGGAAGAAAATTGAGCCTTTTTAAACCCTTATCATGTCAAGTGAATTTAATTTATGGAATTTATATATTTTTTATTTGAAAGCTATACTCGTCTTGGACTGAAATATAATTTATTTATATTATATTTCTTTTATACTTTACAACAACAATTTCCTCCCTGTTAATAACAAATTTGGTGGTTTTAAACCGGCCTCCACTCTTCCCCCAGATGTTTTAAAATAATTTGTAGATGATGCATTTCTCTTTGGAAAAGCCCACATTAGAGAAGCTAGAGAGTGGAAAGACCTCTTGAACAAGTATGCTTTGGCATCTGGACAAGTGATCAATTACAACAAAAGAAAAATTTACTTCGTCAAAACTAAATAGAGAACGCAAACAATAGTTGTAGATTGTCTCAGTTGTAAGGGAGCTTCACTCCTGGATACCTATCTTGGTCTCCCGCTCACAGTGATGGAAGTCGCTAATGAATTCTGGAACTCCATTCTAGAAAAAATGTAGAAAAAGCTGGCAGGATGGAAAGGTAAGGTTCTTAGTAATGATGGAAAAATCCAATTACTCTGAGCTTCCCTCCAAGGTATTCCTGTTTATTCCTTGTCCCTCTTCAAAATAAATGACTAAACTGTGGAGAAGCTGGAAAAAATCCAGAGAAACTTTCTTTGGTCTAAGACGGAGGAAAAGGCTAGAATGAACCTGGTCAACTGGGACACTGTTTGTCAACCAAAGTTGGTGGGAGGGCTTGGCATGAGAAAAATCAAGGTCCTGAATAAGGCTCTCATTTCTAAAATGGGCTGGCAGCTCTTTAGAGGAACTTCTAGGTGGTGCAGAATATTGAAGGCCAAATGCTTCTACAATGACCAATTCCCCTATGGGAAAAGTCTACCCTCTGGCTCAAAAATCTGGAATTTCATTTATAAAATTAAAGGAAGTTTTTTCAAAGGTTTAAAATGGATGGTCGGAAATGGCACCCAGATCTATTTTTGGGAAGATTAGTGGGTGGGGGAAAAACCCCTCAGACAGGAAAAGTTTGGTCTCATCGAGGATAGATTGATTTCTCACTTTGGAGGTAAAGTCAGTGACTACATCTCTCAAGGTAAGAAATGGAAAGTGCTCGCTGAAGCTTTTCAAGATCAGACTCAAGTGTCGCCTTATATAAAAGAAATTCATAAGCTTATTGAAGGCATCAGGATTCCTATATCCTGGGCTGAAGACAAAGCCATTTGGTGTCATAAAAATTTAGGGGAAATAATGGTGAAATCTATTTATCTAACCAACTTAAATACTATGGCAGATGAAAAGAGTTGGGGGAAAGTCTGGATTCCCCAATTAATCCCCAAGATCAATTTATTATGGTGGACAACCCTTCATGGTAAAATTCTTATTCTAGATAATCTCCAGAAAAGGGGGGTCCATTTAGTCAATAGATGTGCTCTATGAAAAATACATGCGAAATCTATCAATCATATTCTGAATCACTGTCCTTATGCGACTCTGGTCTGGACCAAAATTATGAGTATTATAAGACTTTATTTGGTCTTCATTGAGGACTTGGACCAATTAATTTGCAACTGGGGGAACCTCGCGGAGCACCCACTTATCAACACCCTTTCGAGGCTGTTACCCTCGCATATCTATTGGAGCCTATGGAAGGAAAGGAATAATCAGCTGTTCAGAGGAGAGGAAATAAATGTTAATGGGATGGCAAGACTGCTGTGAATCTACTGAAGGACAACCTTAGTACCTGCCACTAGAAAACCCCCCTTTCCCCCCCCCCCCCAAGATTTTTGACTGTTTGGTTGCTAAGGATTGGCAACTACCTCCCTCCTTCTATGAGTTTGACTGCTCTAAGGTTTTGGCAAGATGGAATACCAAATGGTCCCCCTTGGAGGAAAATTTCACCAAATTGAACTTTGACGAAGCTACCTCCATAGTATCTGATGTGGGTGGAGGTATCTTTCGAGATAAAAATGGAAAAATGATCATTTCTTATGCTATAAATCTTGGATTGGGGTCAAATAATATGGAAAAAATATCTGCCCTCTTATGGGGCCTAAAGGTGGCAGTTACATTGGGAGTTAAAAGACTGGTCATAGAGGGGGACTCAAAAATCATTATTGAGATGGTTAAGGAAAAATTTAAAGCTGGTTAGAGGCTGTCTGGTTAGAGGCTGTCTAATTTGCTGTAGGACATCTGGTCTCTGCTCCCTAGATTTGATGAGTTTAAATTACAACACATTTTTTGGGAGGGAAATGCGATGGCTAACAAGCTGGCAGCCATGGGGCTTAATCAACAAGGTTTAAGGTGCTGGAGAAACTTGGGCTCCCTTTCCAAGCAAACTGCCTTTCTTGTAAAAAGAGAAAGAGTTTAACCTATGGAGTACAATGATGACTTTGATTGGATGGGAGAGGCGGTGGATAGGATCATGAGGATTGGGGAGAATTCAAATTTTAAAAAAGTTATGGGAAAGGATTTTAATATTTTTAGAATTCTAAAAAGATGATCACTTAACTCTAATTTAGGAAAAAGTATGGGCTTTTTCAAATTTGAAGCTAACATGGGGAAAAACACGAGGTCAGGAGTGCTTGAAAAGATGGATGAGGTTAAATGGTACATTAATTATGGGAAAGGCAATCATTTTAGGATACGCAAAAACTCTACAATTACTCTGGCTAACCATGTGACCAGTACTTGTCATTTCATTAAAACATTGGATTTTATTCCCAACTAGTTTTTCATCTTGTGTATTTCTGCCCACTAGTTCTGTGTTGGTATATTCTGCAAGACTCTGGTTTAGAGAGTGTTAGGTAGAGGTGTGAAGGGTGGAATGTCAATGGAGATATATATTGAGGTAAATCCTGAGTGTATCGCTGATATGGGTGGCGATATGGTGAGGGTGGAAACCCCCAGGATTGAGGTGGGTTTTCTCAAAAACTAGTGTGCAGTATCCTATTTGAAGGAGGGTGGGTTTTATCCCTTCATGGAAGCTATGGGAGGATGTGATGAAATTATCTCCATGAAACTGGTTCAAACTTGGACAGAGTGCAAAGTTACTATAAATGGTATTACCTTCAAGGTAAATGAAGAAGTTATAGCCCAGGTTATGGGGCTTTCCACAGAGGGGAAGAAGTGGAAAAAGAATACGAAGAGCTGCGATGATTCTAGTAAAGAGAGATTCTTCAAGAAAATGGAGGTTCCAGTTCCGATCAGTGGAGGATATAAAAGGGAAGAGCTGCCTAGCCCATGGAATGATGTCTACCTCATTCTCATGAAGTCTTCTTCAAATACCACTATAACTACCACTACAACTACCACTTTCCCTTGCTTAATAATTTTAGGTACAATGATACTATATCTTTCCCCTTTTACCTGCTTCACTCTCTTGAAGCCACGGTTTTGGATGTGAGGGAAAAATTAAAAGCCAAGCAGAAATATTGCATCCTCTATCAATGGCTTATTGTTCGCCTTTATAATTTCCACCTTGCACTGTGTCCCCCTAGAATTGTGTCTCTATAGGGTATTACCATGCCAACTATGAAGGGCCCTAAGGAGGTGACAGACACCCATTCTAACCCCTTGTCTTCCTCCAAAACCCCAAAAAAAGTTAAGAAGGCAAATGCGAGGTCCACAGGTGGAACCCAAATCACTATTGAGTCTGAGGAGAAGGAGGAAGTTAATGATAGAAAAAGGAGGTCCCACAGAATTGCTAACACCAGCTTCAAGAAGAAAGCTGTTAGGAAGTGTTAGATTGAAGATGAGGAGGAAGCGGAAGAGTCAGAGAAGGAGGAGGTTAAAATGATTAGCACCAGTGGGAACACTAAAAAGGGGAAGAAAAGCAAGGTCAAGGAGAGAGAAAAAGGAAAAGACCCTCAATATCTAGATGGGGATAAGAAGAGCCATGACTCTCCCCAAATTTTGGCTAGCTTCACTTTGCCCACCATGGACCTTTGCAAGAAGAATTTGTTTTAAGATAAGACTGAGGAATCGTAGAACATATCCCCATTGTCTATGGACCCCCACGTGATGGCTGAGGAACCCAAGGTGGATGAGAAAACCAAAATTGAGGCCCCAAAGGTTAAGGAAGCGATGACCATGAGTATTTTGAACATGGCGAATGAAATAGCCCAACTCCAGAAGGATATTAAAACTCTTCAAACTTCCTCCCTGGACTTGGTCTCTAAGATGGATTTGAGGGAGGTCAAGGATGAAATAAAAAATCTGGGTGAAAACTTCAAGAAGGTGGCTGGGTTCGCGGTCAAGGTTATGCATTCGGCGGCTACCACTCTCCAACTTCTGCAAATGGAGAAGGCCTCTACCCAGGGGGAAGAACACAAGGATGAGAATTTTTTCCAATTCCTTGCAAAGGATTGGCTCAAGCTACTGCTAGACAGTGGTGGTAAAAACCCCAATTAACCTTCTCCTTTTCTCTATGCTTTTCTTTGTTGTTGGTTTCCGTTGGCTGGCCAATGAGGGCCTTGTTGTGGTTCTGTTGAACTTTTGCTATGGGTTTAGACTTAAAATTCTTGCTTTACTGTTAAAAGTAATTCATGCTTTTATGTTAATTACTTTGATACTTACTTTCATAGACTAGTTACCAGCTTCAAGGTGAAGCTGGGGTCTGTTAGGGATTACTTCTGCTCCTGGTTTAGATTTAATTCCTGCTATACTGTTAATCGTAATTCCTTCTTTACTGTTAATTAATTTGATACTTACTTTCACAGAATGGTTACCAGCTTCAAGGTGAAGCTAGGGTTTGTTAGGTAGTGCACGCTGGTTACCAGCTCCATGGTGGAGTTGGGGCCTACTAGTTTTATTTTCTAGTTTTTGATGTTGAAAATGGGTGTTGGGTGAGGGTGTTTTGACCTCTGTGATGTGCTGGTTTTCTACTGATAGTCTGCACTTCTCATGCTGGTTGTGTCTATTCGGGTCAGCCCCCTTATCTTGGCTTCTTTTTTAATCAAAAAAATTCTTCGTTATGAAAAGTGCAAAATGACAGTCTGCATTTTTCATTGAAAAAGACAAATCACTATTTCTTTTCAATGTCTATTGTTAGGCATTGCAGTTTTCTTAGATGATTCTTTAGGATATTCGCTTTTGGTATATTTTGAATTTTTATAAAACACCATTACTCTTTCTATATTTAATCTAATATATTATAGAACTAGCATATGCAAATTTATAATAATATTACATAATATATATATATACATATACATATATATACATATATACATATATATATATATATACATATATA
>MU228049.1:2054509-2084236 GCA_018584345.1 Thuja plicata | reverse complement strand
TAAATATAACCTAATCTTAATTCTAACTTAATAAACCATCATCCAAAGCTTAATTAAATTCTAGTGTTTGCTTTATTTAAAAACTTATTACTACATGAAATTAAGCTAATCTTATCCCTAATCCTAACCATGTTTGACTCCTAATTGAACTATAACTTTAACCATCACAATAACCTTATTTAAACCCTATAGATATCCCTAAATGATCCCTAATCCTCAAATTACCTTATAAGCATAAATAAACCTTAATCATGACATTGATTTCTATTATATCTAAACCCTAACAACAACCATATTCAAGCCTATTTATAGTTGTAGTATTAATTCTAGTCCTAATCCCAACTGAAACCCCAAGCTTTAAGAAATGTAAGTCTAATCCATAAAGACTCAGAATTATCAATGTGAGCATCTATGTGAAGGACTCAATGTTCTGTTGTCTACTTTAAGTTGCTTGCACATAAATATTGTTCATTGGTCTATTTGATTTATATGAACATTGAAATACTTTTTTTCTCAAATTTTTATTTTATTTTATTTTCTTCAAGAGATTCATAATTTGGTTAATGTTAATCATTTTGTCAACTATAGTTAGGTATGTGATTAGAGTTTATATTAGGGTTTTAAATTTCTTTTATAGTTAAATCATAAATAAATCAAATAGATCATAAGTCATTGTTTTGGGTTGTGATGATTTTGTTGTAGTCCTCAAATTTTACAACAATATATTTGATAAAACTCATTGTTATAGTTAAGCTATCAAATTCACATCAACATATATTCTGTTGAGGTGACTAAAAACACACAGAAAAGGGAGTAAATAATTAAATTATGTTTTATTGTTGTCCATTTAAGTCATGAGATTTTTTTCTTTTTTTAGATACAAAGGTTACATTTATAATTAAGCTGATAGACCTTTTTAAGTACATAAACCCTCCATCGAAAAGGAGTCTCATACTAGATTCCCACAAATCAACAATAGTTTTGCATGAATTTTTCTTGTTGTCATTGCCGCGGTTCTATTTACAATACATTGGTTACATTGCTCTAAAGTATGGGACGTGAGGATAGCCTTTTATGGGCACAAATTTTTAGTATATAATTTATTTGGACTACTCTACTTTTCACAGACTTTATTTATGGTGATTATTTGTGTGTTTACATTTAAAAAATTTAAAATGATATTAAATATTTAGCTTTCAATAAGAAATGGTTTAATTTAAAAATAGAATTTTTTTATAATTCATTTTTAAAGATGTTAAGGGCTTTTTAAGATTTTCTAAAAAAAATGAAAATATTTTACAAGTGATATTATTATGATTATTTATTAAGTGATTATAAAAATGTGTGTTTTTTATTAGGGAAAAACATGTTTTTAAGGGCCCCTGAAACCCTTTACAAACATATTTTGAGAGAGATCTGAAACCCCACATAAACAAACAACTACTTTAAATTGAAAATTACTAAGTAACAACAAAGAAACAACACAAAAAGAACCCAAAAAGAAGTAATCCTATAAAGCACTGGTTGCAAAAAGTAAACAAAGGAAGGAAGGCCCAAGCCACACAACTGAAAAATATGATATTTTCTAAGGCTCCTTATAAAATGTATGTTTATCTAATATTTGTAAATGCTATTTATTTAATTATTAGATGTGAAATGAAAGTCAACTATGATAATTATGTAGAACTGTAAAGAAAACAATTGAAATAAATCTAGAGATATAGAGATAATGGCCATTCTTGATTTTTCTTTAATTAAAGTAAAATAATATTTTTCTTATTTAATATTATTTATGAGTTACTAAAAAATAAATTTTAAATAAAATTTCTCTTCAACTATTCTCAATGCAAATGAAAAGAAAAATTGAAATGCATTTTTTAAATATAATCTCCTAGAAACAAATTTTAGGTCAACATTTTCCAAGAGGGCTTTATAGTGAATCTACGACAATTAGTGTTTGATCCTCCATATCCCAATCTTCCCTTGACTAGGGCACAAAACTATATTTTGTGGAGCATGTTGGCTGATTTGCACAAGGGTATCCTAGCCACGTATGTGGCCTACTTACATTGTGTCTTTCCTTTGTATTTCTTGATTTCTCTTTTTATTTTGCACTATAGATAGTACTTGGGTTGTATAATTTTTGTGTGACAGTTGTGTCTAACACTTTCTATAAGCACTTGCCTCTTCCTACTCGCACCCTGCACAAATAAGATGGTAGAGAGTAAAGACTCTTCTACCAATCATTTCACTAATGACCCACATACTAATAATCTTACTCCAAAATCTTTAAAAAATGCTCTTGTCGATAAAGAAGTAAGTTTCCCAACTTTTGCTACTTTCATTCCTCGGGTTTCATGTGTAACTTTCTATGATGGATTCCCAGATGGTAATTGTACTCCGTCTTTCCCTAAAGTTGTCTTCTTGTTTTGAATAATGATTTACCTGATATCATTTTGACTAGTTTTATTATTGTGTAATACGGTTTTAGGTCCCTTTTAAACTTATTTTCCTCTAATGAGAATGATTTACTTGAAGTCTCTTTTAAAGAAGAACCTAGATTTAAAAAAATTGCTATCTTTCTTGTAACCACTAATATTAAAAAAATCCATGCAAGAAAATTTCTTAATGACTAATTTAGAAATATTAATTTAAATAAATTAGGGATTCAAATTTCCTTTTGCAAGCTTGTTCAAAAATGATTATTTTTTATTTTCATTGAAGATTCTAGCATGAAAAATACTATTGTTAACAAGGAGCTCTAGAATATTGGAAATATTGTGCCCAATGTTTTTAATGATGAAATTTTATCTCTTTTGATCCCTTGTTGACTTACTATTAAAAATGTCCCCCCTTTCTATGGGACTTTGTCCATGAAATTCTTGCTTCTATTGGAAATGTGCAGAGTGTAGATGACCCTATTTTCGTGCTACTATATTTAGATGTCAGGGTTCTAATGTTGATTTTTTTAGGGGGTTGAGGTCCCTGAAAATATTGAGATCTCTTTTAATGAATAAAAATTCATCTGTGAGTTGGAAGTGCTTAGTAGACTTGATGCCTATTTTTTGTGTCATCAAGAAAGGCACCATAGAAAAGATTACACAATCCTTCTTTGTAGGAAACCAAACTATAATCTCTATAAGTCTAACCACGAAACCCATTAACCCTAAATTGTTTGAGGAGATTCTTATCGCCTTGGATACATCTCTTAATCTTGATACCTCTTCCCCTAACCTTGACTAGGCCTCTTTGAAGCCTTCTTCTCCATCCAAAACCATGGAAACCCACACCTCTTTACCCTGTCAGGTACCCTCTTTTTCAACTCATGTTGAGGTTGTTGATCATCTTATCCATTCCTTGACAACTCTTCCTTCTCCCCAACCTTGTATTAAACCTAAAAGGGATAGACCTCACAAGATCAATGCTTGGCAAGTTCCTATGATAAATAAAAATATGCATGCAAGTGGAAATCACTGTGATGGATAATCAAACTAGGAATCTCACACCTAAATTTATTTTACATTTTGGGAGGATGGTTGATCAACTAGGTTCAAGGTTACTCAAGCACTAAGAGGATGTGAGGATTCCTTTGTCATTGAGTTGAAAATTAACAAAGAAAAAATGCAAGGTAAAAATGCAAAATGTAGGGTAAAAAGAGGAATGAAATGTACATACAAACAAATCACAAACAACAAACTTGATTCTAACACCAAATTTAAAAATAAAAATAGAGAGTAACATGTTATTCAAACTTTAGTCTAAAATGGTAGGAATGGGGCAACCTGGAGGCTAAGGGGCGACTGAGCTTGCTAGAGGCCCTAGGAGTAGCCCAATCTTTGTAAATTCTAATGAAGGATCCACCACCTATAACATGTTATAAAATCCACCTATAGTTGATCATGATTCTTTCCCATGTATCTCCTATTCACAAAAAATATGAAATTTGTTGGGTAAAAGGGGTTTTCCTTGGTCAAACCCCTGTTTATAAATAAAAATAAAAATTGAATTAAAATTGCATAAAGAAAATTATGTGTTGTTAATAGAAGAGTCTTAAAAGAAATATTATACCTTGAAAAGTATGGAATTGATTATGATTATTCTTTCAATATTTACTTGAACTTGGATATATGATAGGAAGATCATGGATGCTTTCAAAAATACCTTGGTCCATACTTTACAATTTGTCTTCCATGCTTGATGCTTGAATGAATGAATATCAATGTGAATTAACTAATTGAATTGAAATCTTGGTTGGTTACTTGAAGTCTTCGATTAAAATTGAATGATTGATTACCAAAATGGGGGAGGTAAGTTTTATTATATACCTATCTAAGCTTATAAAGATTTGAATATCCTGCTAAAAACCCTAGACTTTTCTCCAATTTAAATTTGGGCCACTTTTAAGTGGAACAGGGTGAGTTCGAGGTATAGGGTGACAAATTTTTTCCTCCACCTTATGGATAAGCCTATTCCAGGAAAAAAGAGCTAAAAATTGAATTAGGGGCCAATTAGGAAATGGAAAATCCAAAAGCACACAATAAATCATGTTTGGATTTGAAATAATGAAAATGGCCACCCAATTTTGAAATAGGGCCTATGTACGAAAAAGGTATATGATTGAAATAATAAATTGGAAATGCTCATAATATGTTTGAGATTTCATAATATTGAATTTATAAATGGGCTTCATAACTAAATTAATTAATTAATTATAATTGGAGGATTTAATTTAGAGGGGCACTCCCACAATTAAAGGAGGTCTCTTGTGTAACTTAAATTGATAAAAGAACAAACATTTAAATATTAATTAATTAAATGCATAGGAAAAAAGACCAATTATTGCATCAAAGCCTTGGACATTACACTGGGGTGTAGCAACATACTAAAATTGTACTACTTGTAGTTTAGGTTTCTATATGTAGACCCCACTTTAGTAGGAGTATAAACATACTTGCAGTAAAGTAGACCAAATAATGTGAAAGAACCTGTTATCAAGGTTCAAGAGACAAGGAACATAGAATGCCTCTGAGAGAGAGAGAGAGAGAGAGAGAGAGAGAGAGAGAGAGAGAGAGAGAGAGAGAGAGCATCCAACGATAACCAAGAAAAACATTGTATGCAAGGAAATATGTCACAAATAAGATTGCCCCTAGGAAAACAATTGTTTCCAATAGAATATCCTAAATAATAATCAAGGGTATTAAATAATAATATGAAAGGGTGTAAAAGAGGATTTATGAATCCATTGTTAGGTAATTTAAAGGAATTTATTGCACAATAGAATTTGTGGGGTGTACAAAATGTGCAAAAAGATCGAAGTGTATGCCCCCATGTTAAAGTAATTGTATATGCCTAAACAAGAGTAATATCTTTAAGGTAGCATACATGAATCCAAAAGATAAACATGTTTCCATTAAAACTTTCCCTTAGATAAGGACAAAAATAAAGGAAAAGGTTCATCCATCTCGACTTATAGTTCTCATAATGATACTCTTCACCACAGAATCCTTATGTTCCTAGGGAGAAACCTAAGAAAAGATAGTCCCTGGATATATATGTGAGATGCAAACCATAGCTAGAATTTCCAAGTTTAAATTTTACGTTGTCAAAGAGTGGTGATTCTCAAATCCAATTGTCACTTCTCCAATACTTCACAATGTTGTTTGGGAGTAGCATAAACTGATTGTCTCTAGATGGATCCATTTGAAAGAAGAAGATCCGAGGACTCGGATCTAAAGAATTTTTCCATGAAACAAACTTTTGGTCTCTACCAAACTTCATCTCGGGTAACCAGGTATTTCCTAGATGGTCGAAGCTCTACCAATTGGTCTCCAATTTGTTGTTGGCTGTCAATAACACAAATACTAGAGTTTGATATAATAGCTTTGTAGGTTGCCTGGCTCATATTGACCGACCAAACAGATGCACCCTTTTGATCAAAGAGTCTAAGATGACCATTTCTGGCCAGCCTCAAAACACCTGTCCTTTTTCTCACTGGGATTTCCATGTTTGCCATCCAAACAACTGTCTTGTTTGGGAGGCTCCAGATAGTAATATACCAGTTATTCGATCTATTGGGGCTAAAGAATCCTATTTCAATTCTTCCATTCTTTGAAATTATGGTCTGATTTCTCATGAGCGAGATGCCCAAATAAAGTGTGTCTGAAAGAGCAACCGAACTACATTATTGTTACAGAAGACATGTTGCAAAAGCAATGGGTGCATATACTAGTATATCGTTCCTTCCCATTTCCACGTTTCTGTGCTTGATAGGAATGCAAAGGTAAATTGCATTGTAGAGATTTAGGAACGACAATTTGGTCAACCTAAACAATGGAGGGAAAGAGGAAGTAGGTGAGGAAATTACTTTTAGTCTTAATAATTGTAGTGGAAGACACTAAAGCCAAATAAATTCACTTTCTTTTTCTCTAATCACTTGAATAGATGTGGTATAGGAAAGTCAATTTACCCAATCAATTTATTTTTTTTAAGATATTTTAGTCTCGAACTCCATTTCATTATTCTAGTCAAATTAATTTACTTCAATACGCACGCTACAAGGAAAAATTATCATATACTTATATTTTTAGGCACATCTTGTACACAAAGTAAATTGTTTATGTGATAAACCCTCAAATGATAGGTTAGTTCTCATTTAAAAGTGTAATTGCTTAAAGATGATCAAGTAGGTTTTATGCATGGACTTCAAAGTATAATAATTATTTTTTTATGGGTAAAACGTCATAGGTAAAAAAAAATTATTATTATATTTTAAAATTTTACAGCTTGGTTCAGTGTGGGAACCAAGAAGAAAGAACTGAGCTCAAGAAAACTTTTGGTATAGTTGAGAACTTTATAAGCTTGGATTATTGATAGTTTACAAATTCCCACTTTTACAGCTTACGGGATAGTGATAATTACATCACTATTACATATACATTCATACATTTACTGATTAATTCCAAATTTTGATGAGGATAAAGGTTTCCCCATTTACAAATATGAGCCCTTAGGATTACATTACATGAATATGATCATACACTGATATAGCTAATAGTCATGAAGGTGACTGCACTAGTTTCCAAACTTTCCCTTTTCTAGTTTGCAACCTTTCTTTGGAAATCCAGAGATAACACCACAAATAAACCACCAAACCAAATGTATATCCAAAGAGTGTCATTGCTTCACATAGTAACTCAACCCAATTGTAAGTTTTTAGAAGAATATTTATAGAGTAGCCTCCTTACTCAATTTATTAGAGACTAGGGCTATTTCAGAAATGATCCTATCTAGTCCTCATAAAATAACATAAAGTTAATTAAATCAACAAACCTCATCAAATCATTATATTCACACTTTCCTCCAAGAAGTTTAGATATCTGCAAATCTGTTTATTTACAAGAGTGTTGGTCCTCCATTCAAATTTTTCGTTCCTCAAAAAATATTTCATAAAGTGGAACACCAAGCATATCAACAACAAACCAAATTTAAATGCATATCCACTGTCATTTTCACATTCTCAAGGAAGTTGTACAATGACATTTTACACAAATATATTTGCACATTTTACTTCACTATCTTGCATGCAGTATACATAGCTATTGGAGAACTTGACCCCTCACATTTTGAAACTCAATTTTGTAGGAAACATGATAAGAAATATACCTCACAATTGGATTTTTAATGGTGTCTAAAAGGAATTCGCACTAATGACAACTGATTTCTATAATATTTTGTACCTCTTGATAACTAATAGACTTCTTCCTAGGTAATTTTCCAATACGACACAGACCAATAATTTCCTCAATTATTTCCTTCGTCACATTGTATAGTTTATCCAATGCCAAGGTTCCAACTCAAAAATGACTCAACACAAATAGTATGAATCCCCTTTCATTGCACCACAAAAATATCCCCAAATGTTGAGCCCTAGATTTCTAACCTTGAGTATTTTGTGTGCGGGAAAGACAATCTTTAATTTCTCCATTCACTCCTAATTAAATTCCTTCAGTTCAATATCATTCTTAACCTTTCTTTTCGCATCGACATGAGCAATTGATTTTGGTGCCATGATTCTTCATAATTTTTCTCTCTCACTTGAGCGCTTAGAAAATTTACAAAATGAAATTGTTTGTGCTACAGTACCTAGTGATTCAAAAAAATTTCCTTTTAAAGAGTCGTGAATGTCCATAATTTTGAATCCCGCTCAAATTGATTATTGCTAAAAAAACCAATGTACTTCATACATCAATCACTTGAAACCATCTTGTCATCAATAATGCCACTACATATATGTTAGCAACAACTTATTTTCAACTAAAACATTCTTTAGAATAGGGGAGGTTTAAGTTTTTGAACTGTTTAGGACTCCTCATGAGCCACAACTCTTGAATCAATTATCGGTAGGGATAGTACTAGGATCCGGTACTACCAAAACATATGCATCATCAAATTTATTTCTCCATTCCATATCCTTCTTCTGAGATCCACTGGATTTTGCAATAAGATTATAACCTCTAGTGCTTGCTAGTATACTATCAGACTTGCATGATTTAGCATAGTGACATGTATGACCACACTTGAAACAAATAAAATTTATTTTCCTAGATATTATTGATTTAGCTCTGTATTGATTAGCTTTGTGACCAGAGTTATGAAATACCTAACAATTTCCATGAAAAATCTTGATCAATTCACTTTCCTAATCAGAAACTTGACTCTTATACTGACTTTCTTTATGACCAACTTTATGATGAATTAAGAATTGAATTCATTTTTTTATTTCTCACTCTATAATCAACTTCCTTATGACCAATTTTTTTTCAAATATAACATAAATATTAAAGGTTAGATACTTCTTAGCATTTGGTTGTCTTACAAGAGGCCTTCTTGTAGAAATGTTCTAATTTTTTACCTTTCTTGTTACCTCAACCTTTGTATCATCTTCATTTTCCTTTTTCTTTCCTTTACCCATTTGATTTTAACATTAATCAATAAATCCTAATCTTTCTTTATCATTGAGACCTTTCTAAGAGGATAATAATTGATGTAGGATAGTACTTCTCTCACATGCCTTTGTTTCTTCTTGTACCCATTCCAATTCTTATTTTAACTTCTTATTTCGTTCTAAGATCTTTCTGATCATCTCCTCAACATTTTCTTCAGTCTCTTTCCTGTCCTCCAATGCCTTCTCAAGTTTGAATATTTTTATCCGAGTATTCTTTGACTTATAATTTGATCCATATCCAATGAGATCTCCATCTATTTATGATTTCTAATCTAGATCTAATGACACCTCTTTTGATTTTTTCATCTTAGTCAGCTCCCATTCCAACTCTAAAGCGTTGTCCTTTGATTTCTTCAAATTTTTATTGTCCTCCTTATGTCTAGCGTTATACTTCTTAATTTGATCTCTTAATTTTTCAATACAAGTATTTGCTTCCTTTAGGTTTTACTTTAGCTCCTAATTTTCTAATTCAGTACCTTCAATGGCACTCAACATGGTCTTCCAATCTTCCTCAGTGTATAAAAATCTATCCATCTGTTCAAGCAACCAAGATCTCCCTCAAGCAGTTAAGATTTATCTTCAAGGGGTCAGGCTCAGACACCAATTGTTGAACAAGCTGAATAATAGAGAAGGGGCAAATTATTTATTCTCACACAACTTATAAAACTTTTCTCCATTGATTTAATTATAACCAACAATATTAACCAATTTAGATCTGTCAATTAAGAATAACAAACATCCACATAAATATAAGCATTAAGAACACAAAAACACCGACATAGAGAACACCATGATTTTATGTGGAAAGCACAAAATGGGAAAAACCGTAGAGATTATAATTCTCATGAAATGTAAAACACATGTTAAGGTGACACTAGTATGGTGATTTTAGAATGGCTCACTTTCAACACTTCTCACAGCACATACAATAAGAATCACTGCCATAATATTAAGGCTCACAAATTATAATAGGGTTCATTGTCGATACAAAAAGGATCACTACCAACACACAGGGTCTTATTTTTGGGAGATATGAAGAGAGATAGAATCCACCACTAAGACCAAAAGACTTCTCCGCACAAACACAAATCTCCTTTGCATAGATTCATAGTCACTTCGCATACATTCGACATAAGAAACACACACACCCTCCAAATATAAAGATGTTCTTTATTTATATGATTATTTGATCTTATATATGTCAGCTTCAGAATATACATGTGGCAACCCAACTTCTAAGAAGATTAAAATTAAATTTAATACATAGCATCAACTAATTACATGCTACACTATGACCCATAGATAGATCACACTTAAGATGTTACAATGTGTATTAAATTTTCCAAGACCTACCACAACCAATACCATAAAAGGTGTGGCCATTGATAGACCCATATAATTGTAGTTGAAATACCAAAAATATCTGATAAACTTGCACTACTGTCTAGACACAGGTGTAGAAACTCTGTAGCCAACACAAACACTAGAAATTGATATATTTGTCCATGCAAAATAGAACACAAAAATTATTCTAGTGCACCAAGATTAATAGATCATGAGTAGGATGGTGTACACCACCAATAAGTACCAGGAACACCAAGAATGTTCATGTTGAATATGTCCCGAGTATAACCAAAATTATCGGTACATAACCAATAACCAATGGGTACATAACCAAAAATACCAATAACCAACTGATACTGCTAGAATATTGGTATGGAAGATTTGACATCAATGACAACTAAAACCAGCACTTCCTTGACTTCCTTGTATATTCTAACATTATCATTTGACATACTATAGGTACATGTCAAATGATATTGAATATTATGTTTGATATTTTTTTTGCAATTGTAGGGTACTTGGTTATCTGAGAATGGCTCATATCCACATCTTGATCCATGAGTCATGGTATCTCAGTGTCACATACATGTAGTATGATTATCTTCCATAATTTTAAAGTATTTTAATACTTTAGCAGTTATGTACAACTTTGATTCATACTAAGTTATAATTTTCCATGTCATAAATTTACATTAGATTATTATATTTGTTTTTCAGGTAAATACCACCATTAGGATTCGTATGGCTACCAGGTTGAGCCAATTACAATCGTCAATATTGTCATTTTAGGTCACTAATTAAAATTCAATTTTCAATGTCTATTTTGTGTGTCTTTTATACTAATTATCAAAATTAACTCACATGATCATACTCAATGTTTTCTGATGTTTTTTTTGTACAAGAGTTGACTTCTTGTACTTTTTTTATGAGAGTGGACCTTCACGTCCCTTAGGGGATATTACTCATCATGCTCATTTGCAAAAATTTCTAATGTTCATTATTTGATTACTTTAGAAGTGAATCATACATTAAATTTTAATTATAGACACACTGTGTCCTTATGTATTATTTTTAACATGTGCAGGATGATGCAACTACTCAACATACACTAGACACATAGGATGTTGTTTTTAATGAGCATACTTCACATGCAGAGAAGATAGATTATGATGGTACGTCTTGAAGTCACATTCATTTGGAGTGAAAAGGCTTGTAAATACGCTTTATGATTACAGTTAGATTACATGAACTAGTTATTTGAGTTTCTCGTATTATTTCATGGACTTATTACTTTTTCTCATTTACATGTTTTCAACACTTTTTATCATGCTATTAGGACTTGCTGCAATAGAACTTGTTACGTTATTATCATGACTTGATATGATGGACTTATATCATGGAATTTTAATGTTATTTATGGACTTGTTATCCTATTTCATGGATTTTTTTTGTAGCGCTTTTAATTTATATGTTATGCATAAAGTAGATTTGATTTCTTCTATAAATATAAGTAAATATCAACGGTTTATCATTAAATATCAATTGTAATTTTTAAAAATTAACCTTATCTCTAAATAATTTGATCATTTATAGTAATTATTGATTCATAATTAACAAAATCAATTGATTTATAAACTAACATTAACTAGCTCATAGTAGAATTGACATGAAAAATAGCTATAACTAATCTTGACATTGATTAACTATAAAAATAATTAACTATCAAATAATGACATATTAATTTGAACTATTGAACATGGATGCAACTAGAATATTAAATATAAATTAACTATCATCATCAATTAGAATAGGCCAATTAATTATGAAGAAATTTATCAAAATCAAATTTAAATAGGACCGAAAACATTGTTTCCAAAACAAAATTGACAATACAAGTACACTGGCAATATATAACCTAAAGAGGATAAGTTATAATAGAAGAAGATTCAGACTAGAAAGCAACATCAAAAATTTTAGTAGTATGTAGAGGACTAGGAGCAGTTAGATAAGAATAAATCAAAGTAGGAGATTACCTTATATCTAAAATATTATCTTATGGAGCTGTAGGAGAGGGAACATGAATGGATCATTTAAAATATTTTGAAACAACATCATTGTTAGGGTCTATAATGACCTAAAAGTGCTCACCTAAACCCTAGAACCCTAATCTCAGTCTCATATCAAGAAACCTTAATCTCGATAAACCCTAAGTCCTAAACCAAATAGACAATTTATCAAATTCAAACTAATCAGACCTAAACCCTAGGTCCTAATCGATCATCTTACTTGATTAATTAATTAATTCCTAAAATCACAATATGTTGGCAAATAACCTTTATGTTAATTATTTAATTGATATTTCTGATATATTAATTAAATAAAATTAATAAATTGTCAATAAAATTCAAAAAGGAATTAAATTAAATAATAAAAACAAAATGTGCATTTAAAATCAATTAAATAGTTAAAAATGCATCTGATGAAATCGACTAATTTTTAAATTAAAATGTGCATTTAAAATCAATTAAATATTTAAAAATGCATATGATGTCATCAACTAATTTTTGAATTGGAAATAAATATGTTTTATTCAGTTAATTTATTATTATATTTTCTCAGTTTGGAAACAAATTTGTTAACTGAAAATCAATTTGGAAGTTTCCAAAAAGACTGAATCTTTCAACCAATCAAATAGCTTGCACATGGATTGTGCTTCCTCAAATCAAATCTGAGCCACTCATTTCCTCTAATCTTGACCATCGATTTGGGAGAGATTTTTTAATAAAAGAGAGTTTCATTTCCTTCACAAAGGATCCTAGTTTTATCTATCGTTATTATATTGTTTTTTGCATTCAAGCATTCAAGCATTTTTCATTCTTAGTTTCAATTACTTAGATTTTTTAATTGTTTTTTTGTTAGTTGCATGCAAACTTCATAATCTAGAGCACTTTAAATTTGGGATTTGAGAAGAGAAAAAAAATTTCAATTTGCATATCATATAGAATAATCAAATCCTTCATTTAGGATATGGTGTAGTCATTGTTTCTTGAAATGACCTAAGAGAAAGATTCAAACTCCTGCCTACTAGAAGGAAATAAGCCAATGTCGATTAGCCTTGGGCATTTTAGTCTTTTCATTTTGTCATTTTCTAACTAGCTAACAGTACAATGGCTCATTTAAGTGTGTATTTGTAGCTGCAGGTATTTGACACAATTTCACATGCTTATTTATGGCCTACATATCTAGATGAAGAAGAGTTGAACACAATAGAACAAAACAATGACACACCCACTTGCAAGTGGGATGATTCTGATGATTACAATGAGGAATATGTGTACCCTTCTCCTATTTCTCCCAATATCCTAGCTCTTCTCTTTGATGAATAAACACCACAGGTCAACGCTATTGAAGAGCGTGTTTGAGAGGAATCTCCAATGGCTTCTGATCAGTCAGAGACTACTATATCTGAACAAGTTCCAAGTATAGAAGAAAGGAATCTAACCATAGCAGAGTTTTTAGATAGAACTCATCCAAACTAGGGGCAACGAGTGGACTTCACTCATGTCCTAAATATGGTTGATTATGCTAAAACTAACTCTCACAAGTATGAGTTTGATATTTTATCAAAAGGGACTAAAGAAAAGAGGGTAGATATTGTACAAAAGTACGTAACTCCATTTGAGGTACAGGTGAAGGTTTAGGGTCTAGGTCTGATGAGTTAGATTCTCTAATCCCTGACATGAGTTTTGATGATGTTGTTAGGGATCTTTCTAATTTAAACGCATCTATACAAGGTACTAATTTAGGTCTCTATGTGACGGTCCATGTTTATGATGAGCATACTGTGAATACCCTCAAACCTGTCAATTCATTACCCCTCCTACATCCTGAACTCATTGACTAGAGTTTGCAAACACAACCCATAAACATCCCTACATTTCCCAATGAGTATGAGCTATCATGTTACCTCAATATTGTTGAACCTGTCACTTCTTCCACTAGCAAACCTAGCGTAAATTTGAATAAAATGGATATCAAGTACCTTAGTCATAAAATCAAAATGAAAAAAGAAAAAGAGTTCTGAAGGCGAAAACCACATTGTGGAAATTTAAGAACATAAAATAGTCAAAAGAAAAGATGCATCTGATGGTGAAAACCTCTTTGAGTCACCAAAGGATGGGGTACTTGATATCCTGCCAAGTCACTTCTAGGAGCGGTCATTAGTATTGACTGAACTGACGTAGCCTATGAACATTGGAATAGAGGAACATCCACACATCATCCATGTGGCCCAATCTTTATCAACAGTAGAGCTAAAAGAATTCACTAACTTCTTTAAGCAGAAGAAAATCAACTTTGCATGGAGTTACTCAAACATGTCTAGTTTGGATCTTGATTTGATCATGCATAATCTCTCTAGGTCATACTAGGAGTAAAACCAGTAAAATAGAAGCTTCAAAAAATGTGTCATCACGTTGTTGCGTTGATTACAGCTAAACTGGAAAATTTACTAAAAGTTGGGTTCATTTGCACTATTGATTATGCCGAATGTATTTCAAACATTGTACTAGTATCCAAACAAGATAAGTCTATCCATGTCTGTACAAACTTGAGGGACCTGAACAAGGCTTGTCCAAAGGATGAATTTCCTTTTCCCAACATTGATATGATTGTGGACATGACAGATGGATATGAAATTTACCCCCTCATTGATGGATTCTCTGGATATAACTAGATTAACATTGCTCCAGAAGTTTAGGAAAAGACAGCTTTCAAATGTTCTTGGGGCACCTTCTACTAGAATGTTATGCTCTTCAGACTGAGAAATGCAAGAGCCGCTTATCATAAGGTTTTCACCACAATCTTTCATGACACGATGTACCAAAACATGGAATATTATGTGGATGACACACTGGTTAAAATATGGAAAGATCAAGACACCTACAAGACTTGGGTAAAATCATTAATAGAATGGAGTAGTTCAAGCTTCAACTAAACCCAAAAAAGTGTGCATTTGGTCTGACCTTTAGAAAGTTGTTAGGTTACATTTTTCAGCAAAAGGGATTGAAGTAGATCCTGCAAAGGTGCAATCCATCCTTGAGATGTTGCCACCTAAAACCATTAGTCAGATGAGGACACTTCAAGGAAGAATTCAATCCATGAGGCAATTTATCTCATAGTTAGTAGACAAATCCAAACCGTTCATGAAAACTCTGTGTAAGGGAGTCACATATGAATGGGACAAAGAATAAAAAAATAACTTTGATCTTGGATCAAATCATACCTAGCTAACCCGCTAGTATTGATGCCTCCTGTACTAGGAAAACCATTAATCTTGTGTAAATATTCCATGAAAACATCACTGGGGGCACTTCCGGTACAAGAGGATGACAACAAGAAAGAGTGAGCCATATACTACATTAGTAGAACATTGGTCTCTTATGAGATGAACTATTCCATGATAGATAAATCTTGTCTCATAGTTGTATTTGGATCTTAGAAATTGAGACATTATATGTTAGCACATTCCACAAAATTGGTTGCAAAGATCGATCCACTGAAATATCTTTTGAGAAAGAAACTTTGACTGGAAGACTAGCTAAATGGGTCATTCTCCTTAGTGAGTTTGACATTGAATAAATTCAGCACAAAGAAATTAAGGGACAAGCCATCACAAATCAATTGGTTGATGCTCCATTACCAGATAATCTCTCAATCAATGTTGAATTTATAGACGGTTCCATTTTGTACATCACACACAGGTCATGGAAAATGTTCTTCGATGGATCTTTTACACAACTGGGATCAGGTGTAGGTGTCTTGTTCATAAAACCTCAAAGCTATTCCATACCAAAGGAATACAAGCTATTGTTCCCTTATACAAATAACATTTCTGAATATGAAGACATGGTTAATGGAATCAAACTGGCAATTGAATGGAACATATCAGAGCTACACATCTATGGGGACTCCCAGCTTGTCATCAACCAAAGAAATGAAATCTATCAAACTAAGGATCATAAAATCATGCCTTATAAGAGAATGGTTGATGAATTTAATAAATAATTTACATACATCACATTCTAGCAGGCCCTGAGGACACAGAACAGAGCAGCTGATGACATGGCTACATTAGTGTCCTCACAACCGCAAGAGGAAGATTTCCTCTATGAGTTCCTGGTAGAAGAACTTCATTTCCTTGCCTAAAGCTCCCAAGACTCCCACATGGTTTGTTCTTTCATAGGACAATAATATTCCCAATATAAACATGTTTATGCCTACCTTTTCCATCAAGTCATTCCTGATGCGCTTACCCATAATGAACACCGACACCTTATCTAAAATGCCTCATGGTATGTTCTCATAGCTGATGATCTTTATAGATCAAGACTAGATGGTACTTTTCTTTGGTGTCTATAAAAAGAGGATTCCAAGCATGCATTAGCTAAGGTTCACGATGGTATTTGTGGTTCTCACTCTAATGGTCTAACTTTGGACCGAAAAATGCTCAGAGTGGGGTACTACTGGCCAGAAATGGAAAAAGAGGTAGTTAGATATGCAAAGACATGTAAGAAATTCCAATTGCATGGTAATATTATACATGCTCTAGCAAGGGAACTTATTCCCTTTATCACACACTGACCTTTCCAATAGTGGGCATTCGACCTCATCAATCAAATACGCCCATCTTCTTCTAATGGGCACATATTCATCATCATCGCCACTGAGTATTCCAAAAAGTGGGTAGAGGAGGTTCCACTAATCAAAGCTAGAGGCTAGCAGGTGGCCCTATTTATTCTAAATCATATTATATATAGATATGGCATTCTTTCAGCCATTATAACTGACAATGGAGGGTAGTTC
Organism: Thuja plicata; assembly: GCA_018584345.1. Classification (NCBI taxonomy): domain Eukaryota; kingdom Viridiplantae; phylum Streptophyta; class Pinopsida; order Cupressales; family Cupressaceae; genus Thuja; species Thuja plicata. The sequence continues at coordinate 2,067,024 of MU228049.1, read as the reverse complement.
AAAAATACCAATATCAAAGAACGTTGTGAGAAGTTCAAGGTCAAACAACACTGCTCTTCCATTTATTACCTGCAGGGTAATGGATAGGCTGAGGCCTCCAATAAAAATTTGTTGAAAATCTTGCACCGTATTGTGAACAAATCTGGATGGGATTGGCATTTGTAGATCAATTCCTCACTATGGGCATATAGAATGAGTATTAAGACACCTACTCGGGAAACCCCCTTTTCTCTTGTCTATGGATCAAAAGAAGTACTACCCATAGAAGTAGAACTCCCATACCTGAGGGTTTCTCTATGAAGGCTTATAATAGATGAAGATCATAGAGTATCAAGGCTGCAAGAACTAGAACTGCTAGATGAACTTCGGTAAGTGGTGTTTGATAACCTTAGAGCTTATGAGAAAATAATGTCTAGAGGTTATAATAAAAAGGTCAAACCAAGAGAAATTCTGGTGGGAGAGCTAGTGTTGAGATAAAACCTCTGTAATCAGGCACATAGAGACCAAAAGGGGAAATTTGAACCCAACTGGCTGGGTCCTTATCTCATTACTGTAGCATTCGGCTTTGGAACCTATCAACTCTCCACACCTAAAGGAGAACACCTTTAGGAGCCCATCAATACTCTCCATCTAAATAAGTTCTACACCTAAGGCATTCTCGATGATCAACACAATGTACATACTTATGATCCTGAAAAAAAATACTAAAATTTGGTAAAAGTACTAAAAAATGATCATCTTGGTTAAAACATAGAAATAGCCACCTTGATGCATCAATCAAAAAAAAAATGGAAAAATACAAAAAAATTTGAGAAAAGAGAAAAAGTGCCTTGGTGAAAACCTGGTAAACAAGTGTCATGGTAGCAAAACTAGCATCTCTACCAAGTAGATGAAAACTTGGTAAATAGTCACCTCTTGTACTTAGCACTCCATCTATCAATGCTCAGTCTTGGAAATCCTTTTCTTTAGTCTATACATATATTTCAGTCACTTTCATGACACTCTAGTTCTTCTATTAACCCTCCTGGCTTGAAACCAATCCAGAGTCATAGTCTAGGGGAAATCAAATCATCTTTTTCCTCACAATATGATTCAAGCCAGTTATCATAATTTTCTAATAGGGGCATGGGTCCCCAATCAAATCACATCTTTGGATTACACTAGAGTTATTAATTTTGTCATTTTTGAAGGACAACTCGCTACTTATGCAAATAGGTGTTTCCCAACACACCAATAAAAAGTGTTTCTTAACACTATCTTTGGCACATCTATGTTTCTTCACACACATTGGATACCGCAAACGTAAACAACAGATCAATAGAACTCAAACACATCACACACATAAGAATGACGGTGTTTCTCAACACCTCATGCATATACAAATTTGAAAACTTTGAAACTGGTTGAAGTATGCTGAACTTCTATTTGTGTGTTATCTATTTTCATTGATTTTTCATCAATATTTTCTTTGTCTGCTGATTGTTGGTGTCATCCCGATGATCAAACAACATCAAATAAACAAGGTGTATGTGGTAAGAGCTCCTACATTAAGGTGGAAAAGCCTCACATCCCTCAATCCTATTTATTTGTATGCCAAGGTGAGGTTGGAACTATCTCCTTGACTGTTATTTCTCTTCTTGTTTATGCAAGATCACACTCATGGTTATCTTGGCTTTGAATGCCTCGATACTGGTGCACTCTTGTAACATCAACTCAAAACAATGTTTAGGTCATCTCAGCTTTTGTACCATGATGCTTATGTTAGTTTCTCATATCATATCTGATGAAAGTCATATTCATATTCTTATGGTCATAGTGGCACCAGTAAGGATTGTATCAACTCTTATGTTCCAAACATGCTCGATGATGAAAAATTTTACTGCTAAAGGTTCGGTGACTACACCTTAGGTTACATTCATGTTAGTCTTACATTTGCATCTGCATCTCCATGGTGGTGAAATCTGCATAATATCGATATCTCTCTCCAATGTGAAGGATCTGAGGTTCTTATCGATCAATCTTCATTTCATCAAGTGATCAGTTGTGTGTGAACATGACACCCCTTGCTAATTTGACTATCCTGATTCCATTTTTAGGATCAAAATTGAAATCTGACGTTTAACTTTTTCAGTCAATTGTAGCTGACCGCTTGCACAACCAATGGAAATCTCTCATTTTTTTCTTCTAATCAATCCTCCTATCTTACTTTTGGTCAATCTCAGTCAAACATGACCTCCCATCAAGTACATCTTTTGTCCTAACCACTTTGGACCTTTTAAATCGATCAGATTTCCAAAATCCATTGAATTTAGAGCTGAATTTTTGGTTTTTGATTGTGTGTGTTTTTTAAGATGCTTAAAAAACACACACAACAAAAAACCAGAAATTCAGCTCTAAACACTTTGGACCTATTTCTAATCAAATCATCTTCTTCTTGCATCATGTTATCAATCAAATTTATTTTCATCACTAGGGCACCTAGCCATATTTCAATTTTTCTCTCGAGGGAGCATGATTAGGACATCAACATTCCAATCATCATATCCTCAATAAAAACCCCATCACTTGGGGCATCTCAGCTTCATCGCATCAAATCAAGTTGAGATCATCTTAAAATCAAAGACAACCTAATAAATGGTCTTATATAGTGGTCAACACACTCAAAACTAGACAATATAATTCTTTATGAGCTGTTCATTATTGAAACCAGATACATTGATCAAATTGGCTTCATCGCTTCAAATCAAGTCAATTTTCTTGCTAATCAAATCTCTTAACGGTAATCAGTTTCATCACTTCAAATAAAACTGAGCATTATGTTTTTTCATCTTTCGATCAGTCTTCGTCCAATCAATCTCAAAGTCGGTATTCTTGAAAAGAATGGTTTCATCACTTCAAATCAACTTGTCATAGGTCTTCTCACTAATAGGTCTTTGAATCAATGTGTTGATCACACATCAAGTCAAACAAGGGCGAATGTAATGACCTAAAAGTGGTCACCTAAACCCTAGACCCCTAATCTCAGTCTCATATCAAGAAACCTTAATCTTGATAAACCCTAAGTCCTAAACCAAACATGTAATTCATCAAATTTGAATTGATCTGACCTAAACCCTAGGTCCTAATCTATCATCTTACTTGATTAATTAATTAATTCCTAAAATCACAATATGTTGGCAAATAAACTTTATGTTAATTATTTAACTGATATTTTTGATATATTAGTTAAATAAAATTACTAAATTTTCAATAAAATTCAAAAAGGAATTAAGTTAATTAATAAAAACAAAATGCGCATTTAATATCAATTAAATATTTAGAAATGCATATGATGTCATCAACTGATTTTTGAATCAAAATGTGCATTTAAAATCAATTAAATCTTTAAAAATGCATATGATTCATCAACTGATTTTTAAATTGGAAATAAATTTGTTTTATTCAGTCAATTTATTATTATATTTTCTCATTTTGGAAACAAATCTATTTTATTTAGTTAACTTAATCTTATCTATTTATCATTTTTGAAACAAAGTTGTTAACTAAAAATCAATTTGGAAGTTTCCAAAAAGACTGAATCTTTCGACCAATCAAATTTCTTCCACATGGATTGTGCTTCCTCAAATTGAATCTGAGCCACTCATTTCCTCTAATCTCTACCGTCGATTTGGGACAAATTTTCTATAAAAGAGAGCTTCATTTCCTTCACAAAGGATCCTAGTTTTAGCTATCATTATTAAACTATTTTTTTCATTTAAGTATTCAAGCATTTTACATTCTTAGTTTCAATTACTTAGATTTGTTAGTTATTTTTTTGTTAGTTGCATGCAAACTTATAATCTAGAAAACTTTCAATTTTGTTTTTGAAAAGAAAAAAAACATTTCAATTTACATATCATATAGAATAATTATTTCATTTAGCTTTCAAATCCTTCGTTTAGGATCTGGTGTAGTCACTGTTTCTTGCAATGACTTGAGAGAAAGATTCAAACTCCTTCCTAATAGAAGGTAATGAGCCAATGTTGGTTAGCCTTGGGCATTTCATTCTTCTGATTTTGTCATTTTCTAACTAGCTAATCTCGTAATGGTTTATTGAAGTGTGTGTTTGCAGCTGCAGGTATCTGACATAATTTCACACACACAGGGTCAATAACAAAGAAATAAATCAAGTGGTCACAAGAAATAATATTTCACTGGGTAGAGAATGATTTTCTATTAGCACTCCTAGAGCAGTTAGAAGCCAAATGCTTGATAGTAAAACATCGCCTACAATGGAACTTGCATCCTTTCTCTATGTGTTTGATTCTAGTGTAAAAAAATCATTTTTCATTAGATTAAGATACTTTTTCACTTTCAGTGGTGATTACAAAGTGATATTTATTTTAGAATTCACTTGATGCCTTTTTAAAGTTTCATTGGAATATCAATTATTAATTTTATTTTGGTCCTAAACTAGCCCCATTTTTTGGTGGCTTTATTATATCAAATACCTATTCTAGCACATTTTCTTTAAGGCCTAACCTAACTCCTTTTACATAGTTCATTTTTTAGATAACCTATCCAACTTTTCTATGTTTTAATGGTTAAATCATAACTAGTTCCTTGCCAAGGTGAGCCTTATTACTCAGTGACATTTGTCAAATCATTTGTAGTTTCTTACTTCTTGTTATTATTCTCTATTATAGATCATTGAATATTTATTCTGCAATTTATTTGTGAATTAGTTGCTAACTAAATAAATATGTTTGATTTCTTTAATGTATTTCTTCTTGGGAAAATATAACCTTATTTTCTTCTTAAGGTATATTGCAAGATTTCATCACTATATAATTAAGAAGGAAGCAGAGAAAATAAGATGCATAAACTCTTAAATATATATTTTCTATAGTATCCTCTCTATATGCTAGTTATACTTCTATAATAAATTTTCTTTAGCATGCATCTTAACCTACTTTCATGTTGTATTTCTATATGCAAATAAGTTTTGTTATCATATAGATGCATAAAAAATCTTTTTACTTATTTCAAAGCCTGCACATATAACATGTATAATTTACAAGCACTTCTAACCTATTCCTAACATCACCAAATTATACAAAAATTATGAATCCTTTTTTTAAAGGACAAGTTTACATCTCTAAGATATTAGTCGTATACACACAATTGCATTAAGATGATAATCTTCAATTTGAAATTTCAAAACTTTAATTTATAGATGAACAAAATCCTAAACCTAGTGTTTCTCTAATATATTTTCTAACAAATACCTTACCATATGGATGAATTCAAAACCATCCTACCATATTATTTTAATATCTTTTGCATAGTTATTTATTATTTCCAAGTGCTATATCATTCCTCTTCATTTTTATATGGTTTTGAACTCTATTTTTCAAGATTTTTATTTTAATTTTCTCCTTATTATATCACTACAAAAATATTTCTTCCATTCCACCATTATAATGGATTATTCATTGATGCAAAGGGCTTGAGGTGTTACAAAAATCATAAAATGGACTTTCTACTGGTCAAAGAGATAGAGAAAATGACAAATTCTACATAGTTTTTTTGGTTTTTTTTCTTATTGATGCATTATTATATTCACCATGAGAATGATTCAATGATTGAAGCATATTGGGATATTTTTGTTGAATTCAACCATTGAAGGAATTATTTTATTGATTTGAATTATCAATCCTGGGATCAAAACAATATCAAAAGAGGAACATGGGATATGACCCCGAGAGAGAGAGAGAGAGAGAGAGAGAGAGAGAGAGAGAGAGAGAGAGAGAGAGAGAGAGAGAGAGAGAGAGAGAGAGAGAGAGAGAGAGAGAGAGAGAGAGAGACACANAGAGAGAGAGAGAGAGAGAGAGAGAGAGAGAGAGAGAGAGAGAGAGAGAGAGATGCACCAAATGAATAGTGATAAAGCTTCGAGATCCAAAACAATTAAAGATCCAAACATTGCAAATACCATGGGGGATATGAGGGATGCAAAAGATGAGGTCCAAGAGGTGAATCCCAAAGGATAATATGAATATAGATAATAATGCAAGTATGTCTTTGAATGTACCTTTTAATGATGTAGAAAATATGACAACAAACGTGAATTCAGGTAGATCTTCAAATCCACCTTTGAATGATGCTAAAATTATGGTTATATGATAATATCCTTTATGGATTTATTACAAGCATATGCTAGTGTTGAAATTGATTCAATTCCTAACATAGTTCTTTAAAGAGTGCATGAAAATGAAAATACCCATAGTTTGGTTGATGATGAAAACCCTTTTTGTTGATGGGAATGAAAATCCTCCTGAAAAATGTTGAAATGGAAAATTCTCTTGTTGTGGAAATTAAAAATCCTCATGTTGTTCAAAATGAAAATCCTTTAAATGTTGTTGACAACGAAAATGAGAATCCTTTCCTAAATGAAAATGAAAATATTTTTCAACAAGGTGTGACTGAGAATTCTAACCATGATGATGATACTAAAAAGTATTTTTTGAATATTGAAAGTAATGTTTTGGATGGTCCTGCTGGTAATCTATCTTGGAGGAAGATATGAAAGTATGCTAATAGAATATACAAAGAATTCTTTTATAAAAAAAATAGCATTTCAATATCAACTTATGATGCAATTGATGAGAATGTCAAAAATGAGAAATGTAATGAAAAAGATAGGCATTTGCGAGAAAAAAATTAAAAGATGCATCAGTTAAACATGCTATATCTACTATTGCTAGTATCATTCAGTGTATTGGAAAAATAATAATAATATACAATTATAAAAAAAATAGTAAAAACAACAAAAAAAAAAAATAGTTAAAATGAAAAAAAAAATGGCCTACATGGAGAGGTATCTGGCCAGAGAGGAAACAGGGTGAAGATCTTGAACCAAGGGGAGGTTTGTAAAAATTGAGTCCACCCCTTTATAAAAATAAATAAATAGGTTAATGTAACGGGGCCTCGCTTAGAAATAGGGCCCCATTCCATATGTCACTCAATTTTGAAACTAGGTGACATTTGTAGTGGGGGTGTGTTTCTAAGCGGGGCCCCATTTTTAAAAAGATGGTTCAAGGACCAGTAGCTTGCGCTATCCTGTTCAAATTTAGGCTCAGGATCCCAACCCATAACGTCACCTCATTTTTTATGAGCGAGACCTTGTTTATGAAAAGCCTTTTCCATGAAAATGGCTAAGTGTAAAAGTTACACAAAAAGTGGGCTCATCTTCTTTCTTTTGCCCAATGTTTGAAATGAGAGAGTGAGGTATATTTAATAGAACTCAAACCTTTATTATTTTATTTTTTCATGAAGGTCGGCATCAGAGGCTAGTTTCCTATTACTTGCAAAGATAACATTTGAAAAATAATCTTGAAATAGAGATATCATTTTTTTCATTTGGGATATAATATTTAAAATTATGAGAAAAGGTTCAAGATTGAGAGCTTTTTAAATGTTTTGAGGTTGACTTGGCTCACATATGTTTGGTTTTGTCAATATTCAATATATGTTATATTAATTTTTTAGTAGATGACATATTTACCTAAGATTTGCACAAGATTTATTTTAGAGGATGAATTGTTCAAACTTATCTTGGTATGTGTGGGGGCCTATTTCTAGTTATTAGATAACATTTCATATTACGTATAATGATTTAAAATTAAATTAGACATAACAGTTTAAATATTAATTATTTTAATTGAGAAGGTATTATTACGTTATTAATGGCGTGAACCCTAGGGAAGAAATATAGAGCAAGTTAACATATTTCAACTTTATCATATTCTGAGCTTCATTAAATAAACCTAATAATGAAGAACTATGAATATAGAGTATTTTGTTTTGGGGTTTTATAATCTAGAGTGACTTTGTGTTCTAGAGTTTTGTGTTCTAGCGTTTTGTGTTTTAGGGTTTTCTATTACAGATTGACTTTTCAGGTTTTATTCTATTTTATCATTTTTTGTTATATGATGATTCTAGGTTTCCAATGATTAATCTTAAGTAAAATTACATAAACGCAAAAAATCTATATTTTAATCCAAAAAAAAAAAAAAAATTTCCATATAGAATTTGAAAAATTTTAAACCCTAATTTCTTTGTGTTTCACTATTTTTTGTACAAAATAAAATAAAAAATAAACAAAAGCAAAAATGGAAGCATTGTGTTCACCTAGTAGAAAAAGTGGGTTGATGGAGGGTGGTGGCAACCTCTCTAAATGCATACCTATTTTTTAGAAACACATTTTTGTGCATGTCACCTATTGGGATCAAATGAAAATGATTTTAGTGGGTTTATTTTCAAAAACTTAAATAATTTTCTGTAATACATTTGCGTTTTCTAAAATTTGGACCCATTTTCCCTCAGGTACTCAAGGAAAATGGGTAGGAATTTTGAAAAATGTGTACTCATTCCAAATTTCTAGATCGAGCACCCAAACCTAAGTGGGTATGTTTTTTTTAAATAGGTACCAATTTCTAGTAGGGTTCTCAAGGTCAGGAAAATTTCTCCTGAATCAAAACTCAACTTCTTGCACTTACCCCCTTATCTATGTAGAAAGGATGGAAGATTCACCAAATGGATGTCAATATTTAGTTATTAAATGGTCATCTCATAGAAGAAGTCTACATGATCCAACATGAAGGCTTCATTGATGAGTATAACCCTCACAAGGTATGTCATCTAACTAATTCACTCTAGGAGCTTAAACAAGTCCATTGAGCATGTATATAAAAGTAGTTGGTCGCATTTGTTAGCATGGTTTCACTTGTAGGCCCTTTGATCCTAATTTGTATATTAAGGAAGTAGGTACAAATATTGTCATTCTCATTTTGTATATGCATAATCTTGTGATCACAAGGAGATTAGACACTTTGATTGATACTATCAAGAATGATCTAAAAATTTCCTTTGATTTGAAATAGTTTTATCTCTCATCTGAAATATGCGAAGACACTCCTTAAATGATTTGTCATGTCTAATTGTAAAAATATGTTCTCTATAGTTATCTTTTTGAGAGTCTCATTTACTTGACTTATACCAAACCATATTATGCTTTGTTCTTAGCTATCTAAATATCTTTGTGGGGACCAAAAAATGTTACATCACATTCTAGTCAATATGGACATTTTTTAAGAAAAAAACCATAAATTTTATATTCTGACAATCAGGGCATCTTGAAGATTGTCAAGATTATAGTTTTCCATGAGAGAATTAAGCACATTGAGGTTGAGTTTCACTCCATGGAGAGTAAGTGATGAACCACCACATTTAGCTCCAACATTACCCAAGTAATTCTAAAACTATAGATGTACTTGCTAAGCCTATTGGAAAGGTGAAAGTTGAGTTGGTTGGGGATACATTTGCATGATTAATGTAATAAGGAGGGAATTTTAGTATAACTACTTTTATTTCATTCAGTGTTTTTTTCTATTTCACTCATTGTATGTTAGTTTACTTCTATCTACTACCATTTAATAATGGTTAACCACTATATTTATCCCATTCAGTAATGTAACTTTTACAATATTGAGTTTTTCTCATCTTCTTTGTCTTTAAGATCTAGGTTAAATGATAAAAATTTGACAACATTCAACAATATTAGAAAAATATGTATCGAGAAATCAACATAGTAGCACAAATCTAGAAAGAGGATACAAAAAGAACCTAAAGTTGCAAGCTAGAGATTAAGATACTCAACTAGTGTGTTATGCTCCCCAGTCACAGATTGCAATTGTCAACTGAACGTTCTAGATTCTATATTAGATACCTATGTGGATCTCTCTCCCCAAAATACCAGCAAAAAGTGTTGGACAAGTACATTGGGCAACATAATCCAAGTATTTTTTCTTGTTTGATGTTAGAGATTGTCTTTCGGTATCTACTTTGAATACATGTACCACTCTCTATGATGAGATCTTAACCTGTACATATGAAATAGGGAAAAATCGTATGGGATTTATTAAGTCAAACCTCATGTTTGTGTTCCCACCTTTATTGTAGCACTAATTAATAGAAAAGGAGCACAATATAAAACACTAATTGAATGTTTGAATTAAGATTATATACATTAGATATGAAACGTTAGGCTTGACTTTTCTTGAGGATGTTAATGCATGTCTTTATTATAGAGGAACACATTATGATTGGTCATCATTGTTGAAATAATGATGCATGTGATTAACTATTTTAATGTATATTTGTGTTCACTTGAATTTCTTATGCTTGATTGAAAGTTCAATTGCATCGGAACTTGATTGATAATGTTTGAAATGAGAGAATGAACTTTGTATTTATATAAAACTCAGGCTTTTTTATTGTAATTTTTTGCAAAGTGCGACATAGGAGGCTAATTTCCCATTTCGTGATAAGATAATATTTGAAATTGAAAATTTGTAGCCAAACTACATACATATGGGCAATGGGTATCCTAGTCCAAGATAGGGGCACCAAGTGCTCTAGTCCAAGCAATTTGAGCTAGGAAAATATCTTGACTAGGATAATACATGCCAAGTTACCAAAAATCATCCTAAAACAAAGCATAATTAGACATGAATCGGGTACATTAGGCACAACCACCAAAGTGGGTCCAAAATAAGTGTGAAATTATAAAGGTATATAATTCTCACACTCTAATTTTCTATGTATTTCATGAATTTTGATTTTCTAGGAACTCTCTTAAGACACTAAACTTGTAGAGCTATAAGGAATAGTAAGATGTTATATGATATTATGAGTCTAAATGTAATGGTGTCTCTATGAAGAGATGAATCTCAAGGTAATTTTTTATTTTGGTGAATGGAATGAAAAATTTTCAATTTTGCTTTCTTTTTTCTACTCCTCATTCTTTTCTTCATTTAATACTATTGGATGTAAAGGAGTTCTTATGCTGAAGGCGTTGAGTTGGGTAGTTGCTTCAATGGTTACAAAATTTTGAGGTTGAAGTCAATAATAGCATAAGTTTAAAAACATCACAAAAGAGGATCCAACAAAAAGACGAAGGTGTATTTATAAATTGTAAGGGAAGCTTATCAGGTTATTACTTAACCTATATTTATTATGAGTCCAAAGTTATAAATTAATAAAATAATTATTTAAAAATTATATAGGGAAGAGTAAGGTATTTAGTTTTTGTTATTTCTATCATATAAGGGGATCATTTTGATTGTCTCGTCAAGACGTGGAGGCTAACAAAATTGTCATGCCTTTGTTTCTTTTTCATTTACTTAGAGTTTCAAATTATCACTAATTGCATATGTAAATATAATGTTAGTACACAAACGATTTAGAAAACCACGACAATAACTTCCACTAATTACCATATTTACAAATAGAAATTCTTACATTGCTAATATGATGTACTCAATATATTGATACCTTATAATGAAGTTACCTCCATCATAAAATATCCACATATTAATTACAATATATTATAATTTTTTTAAAGTTTCAATTTGATTTGATTTTTTATTTTTTCAATAATATTTCATATCACACAACATATATTTCATATCACTCAACATGATCCATGACTAAAATATAAAAAGACAGAAAATAAAAAATAAAATGATAAATAATAGACCATAATAATTATTTATATTTATAATAGACTACCAGCAATTACCTAATACAACTAGACTAAAACATTCAAAAGTCGTTAAATTTGAATAGAATCTAATAAACATAGACTTTTAATAATCAAAGAAGAATCATTGACTCCTAACATTCTAGATACACACTTTACCATATTTATGTATTAATTAAAAATCAAGTAGGTACTACTTTCCAGCCTGGGCTGAAGAGCAAATTTGTCACGAAAACGTCATAGATATTGTCGATGAAAGGACTGCAAATAATGTAGACGTTGAAGAGGTGAGAAGATGTGTTCTGGTAAGTCTGTTGTGTATTCAAAAAGATGAGAACGCCAGGCCAAAGATGGGAGAAGTAGTGGCGATGCTTGAAGGTAGGACAGAGATTCCACCAGTGACGATTAACCAGCGGGTAGACCCAGGGAACAGTGATAGCGATAGGGATAGTGAATCTACTGTTTGAAATTACACAGTCTTGAATAATGTTCGTTCATGTTGTTTTCATTTCACGTGTTGGAAAAGCCAATATAGATTTATGAACCAAGAAGAGCGAATATACCTCAGGGAAGAAAATTAAACCAATAATTAAAATTTATATATTAAGACTTCCTCGCGTCAAGCACTAAAGCCAACTATATTGCATTTAGGTAAATATAATTTGTCTCTAATAGTTTCGACATACGTGGTATTATTACATTGTAATCTATTAGGACTTGTATTTGTAAGCCCGGTCAAGTCACTCAATAAATAGGTATTTTCTTCCATATCCATTCAATATTTTATGTGTTATATGTTTTTATTGTTGGAAGATATAGTAGTCTAGAATTTGAATTAACCCAGTTTACTTATTTTCAATACCTTGCTTCTGTGCTCTTTAGCGTTGAATATGTTTCTACAGCCTTCAATATTTAATATGTTTGTACAGTATTT
>MU228049.1:2020019-2031610 GCA_018584345.1 Thuja plicata | reverse complement strand
ATATTCTTTTTATAGTATATATTCTCATCTCATTGTAAAGAGCAATCATATATGTCATTTATGCTCTCTCCATATTTTTTTTATCCTCCTCTTTCCATGGTGGTGAATAAACTAGCACTTGCACCATCCGGGTGCAAGGGTTCGCCGATTGTAATTCTGACCCACACATTTTTGTACAGTTGCAAACACCACAAAGTAAATTGCACAATCCCAAAACAAAAATCCGCGAGCTAAGAAACTAAGAAAAGTCATATATAACTGTAATCTGAATTATCACATCATCAAGTTTTAGATGGATAAATTTAATTTCTTACAATTGTGAAAAGATAAGTCTTTCAACCAGGTATCTCAGTGGTAAAGTCACTAAAAATTATAACCAATACCAAGCATATGTATTTCAAAAAAGAGACTCCATAATTAATCTTCTTTTATGTATGCAGCCAAGGAGACTGGATCGAATAGTGGTCTGTGCAAATGTAACTCAACGGTGATATAACCCACTCCAAAGGAAAAAAAAATGATGTTTCTACATATATTTCTAGTCTAGGAAACACTTTGCATTATCATACTTGCTTGTTTCTGTGGAACATGCAACTGTGTTATACTTATTTTGCATTAATATATCCATTTTCAGCAATACCTATTTTTTTTGGTTCTGTATTGATAGATTAGATACATTCTTGATGATTGTAAGACATAAACAGACATAAACAAGAAGTCATAAAACATAACTTTGATTAGACCATTTCATGCTAATATGTAAATTTAAATTATTAAATCACAGAAAATGACAGTGGTTAGATGTGAATGAGACTGCATCATATAATTTTGAAAGACCAAGTGATGCACCCATTGTAAATCTTGTATAATTTTGAAAGACCATCACATAATTTTGAAAGACCAAAGTGATGGTCAAAACAGTCTACAGCCAGAGGACATAGTAAAATAGAGTACTATCATAAAAGGCAACAGTAAAATAGAGTACTATCATAAAAGGAAATAGGTATTCTGCAAACATCAACCACAAAACATCTCTCATTAATGTGATGAACCAGAGGTAAAAGATTGAAATTTTTACCCTGAGCATGATGAGATAGACTTTGAGTTCCTAGGCAATAGGTCTGGGCAGTCATGCATTCTTTAAACTGATGTTTTCTGTGTTCAGTGGAGGGAAAGAAGTCATAACAGTAGACAGATACAGTTATACTAAGGACATTGTATAACAACAGACAGATACATTTATTAATTAAAATACAAAGATGTCTATTCATACTGAGGATATAAACTTGAATACAAAATGCATTTTTAGTCAAAACAGAAGGTTCATACAAACTTATACAAGACTGTTGAGTCCAAGCAAGTTTTTCCTGCTTTTGTTTTTGTTTAGAAATTGGAATTATGCATGGCATATAAGAGATTGTAATCAGAAAATAGCTATTGATATCATGATGCATCCAAGGTTTCCAAGCTTTTCAGTGAATAGCCAAATGGCATTACGAAACTTTAGGAGATGCTATCCATTTTGTCTCTAGCACTCCCCTACCATTAATGTCCTGCATTTGTTTTTTAACATGGAAAAAGTGGGAACAAATTAAATGGGACTAATTAAATTGTAATCATTTGAGCTTCAGCTACCAGTTCTTCCATCAGTAGTCCAAGTTCTTTGTCCAATCGTCTACCTATTTCTTCCCAGAAATTGGAGGATAGTCCTATGGTGGTGGAGGATAAGCTTGTGGTGAACCAGCTAGAAGATACCTTGTCTACACTAAAAATTTGAAATTAAGAAGCAATCACTGAAATAAGACTATTATAGATTCATATTTCTGAAATATCAAGTAAGAGAAAGAGAGAGAAAAGTAGAATTGAAATTGGACATTAAAACCCTCGGTCAAGACATAACACCTAGTAGAGAGGATCACATTTCAAACCCAAGAATAGAATTCATCCGTCTATATGCTTCCTCATGACAGATATGCTTCCTCATGATGTAATAGATCTATGGAAACCAACAATTACCCAGTAGCCAACCACTTTTAGGATTCTTGAAATTTTTTTACATCTTGTCTCAAAAAAATAGTGATACTGGAAAAATAGGTTACTTGATCTGTGGAAACCAACAATTACCCAGTAGCCACAACAACCACTTTCAGGATTCTTGAAAAATGTTTACATCTTGTCTCAAAAAAATAGTGATACTAGAAAAATAGGTTACTTGATCTGTGGAAACCAACAATTACCCAGTAGCCACAACAACCACTTTCAAGATTCTTGAAAAATGTTTACATCTTGTCTCAAAAAAAATAGTGATACTGGAAAAATAGGTTACTTGTCCACTATCCAAAAGGACATTGCTTAACAAAATTTTACAAACTGAAACCCTCTCAGAAATACTCAACGCATTTATTCATGAAATATTGATATCAAAACCTCATCCTCTTTACAAGCTATATATTTTTTCAGCATGGATCCTCGACCAATAAAACAGGGGATCGAAAGGTCTTTAAAGACTTCATGCAAATAATGAATACAAATTCATTAACAATAGAGTGCATCAATCGTAGAGGATTTCTTTAGTGACAATAATTGCATTTGTAACCAGTATAATACTTCTTATAGCATTTTATTCACTTCTCAAGTGCAAGTAATATCTGGGCATTTTCATCTCAACAATATCAAGGAAAAATACAAATGCATGTTTTCCAGATAGTTGGTCATTTCACACAAGATGGGCTTTCTTGAGCATTTGGGCTTAACAAATAAAAAAATAACAAATGCTAAGAAATTGAATACCTCTTTTTTATCTTTAATTTTTTGAGACATTACCAATGGAATTTTTATGAACAGTCCATAGAGCAGGGATTTAGGATGCGCTTCTATGATATTCTATGATCTACATAAGAAACTTGGCCTCGGTCTTCATCAACATAGTATATAGCCACATCATATTAACCTCGCACACCACTTGCAACTACAACATCACTATTCTGTCACCTTTTAATAAATGTCCATTCCTTACACGAAACTCCCATTCTAACACAAATAGAAAAATAACAAATGCTAAGAAATTAAATACCTCTTTTTTATCTTTAATTTTTTGAGACATTACCAATGGAATTTTTATAAACAGTCCACAGAGCAGCGGATTTAGGATGCCCTTCTATGATATTCTATGATCTATGTAAGAAACTTGGCCTCAGTCTTCGTCAACATAGTATATAGCCACATCATATTAACTTCGCACACCACTTGCAACTACAACAACACTATTCTGTCACCTTTTAATAGATTTCCATTCCTTACACGAAACTCCCATTCTAACACAAATAGAAAGGATGTTGGAAAATATTTTAGAATTTGGCTTTACACCTGGCAGTTGCATTTGCTTGAAAGTTTCTAAAGCATTTTTAACAAATCCATTTTCTGCACTCTATAATCATTGCAGTCCACGAGACCACATTTTGTCTTTTGGTAAAGAGTTTTCATGCCTTTGTATGCTTAAAGAAGGTTAGTTAAAGTAACCATGCTCTATAAATGTTACTTATACCTGCGCTAAAAATTCGAAATCCCTGATGGATTCCAGACTATAACTTATCCAAGCAGGATCCACACATAGAAATTGAGCAAACGATGGGAAACATAGTTAAAAGTTATACCAAGGTCTGTTAAAGTAATTAAGAGTTAGGTGATACAAGTCTACCAAGTCTTGGCTATCATGTTTTCCGAAGACTATCAGTTTGCCAAGCCATACTCTGTCACCACTAATCCCCTCAAATTAAATCAGACATATGATTGCTCCTAAATGCCCAGACGTTTCTTTACTTTAACAAGGATGAAATTTTATGAAAAGGAGTGTCTGGTAGGAGGCAAAAGTAAACTGGATACTTAAATCCTCACAACCACATGCCTACAAAACTTAGTTGAGCCTCAATTCAAAACATTGAAAACATACAAATTGGATGCTCTCACAGAACACAGAGTATGCTCTAGCTTATGCATCAAACCGAGTAACTCATATTGAAATATCCTTGAAGTTCACGCACCCAAAAAGCCCTAAATTTTCCCTTGTGATAAAACTCTAAATTTGGGGGAACCAAAAAAAAGTAAAAGAATTGCTATTATTTTACTGCTAAAAGTGCTAAAACTATAAAAGTGGACGTCATTTGCACTGTTCTTTAGAGGCATTGAAGAATGTTACAAGCTATCTTCCAGCTTTGTTTCGATTTCACACAATTTTGTCATAAAAAAAGCGCAGACAACTTGAGGCACATCTACGTTGAATGGTAAATTTTTCTTGAATGTACAAAAGAATAAAAATATTGTGGGACTCAAATGACTCATCAAAAAATCTTGACGATAAACCCTAATAATGGGCAGTGTACGGTTCAATTTTGATAAATCCATACATTGTTAAACGCAGGAATGTCACAGATCTCTGTCTCGACTGTAATCGAACTCCCCAAAGCTCATTTGTTTCAATTTTAATCCAGATTCCTCTTAAAATGGTGCAAAGCGAGAGGGAGACCTTGGGCGAGACACCAAAGAACAGAGCCGATAAGCTTAAATCAGAAGAAGAGGAAGAAACAGTGCAGGAATCAACACAAATCTTAGAGTTTCAAACACACCTGTTCAGATGGGGTCTTTATAGCAAACCACAGCAGCAGTCGGCCTCTTTCTCTGATGGCGGTAAATTCCATTCCAAGGCTTATCTGTTAAACCAAGCTGCCTCAGCAATCCACGAGAAGCAGACACGCAACGAAGGCAACTAGCTTGGTGTCCAGATCCTAGGCGGTGTATTTATCTCTGCAAGCTGCTTTGTGTCTTATTCCGGACAGAGAAAAGATGGTCGGCAGCAAAATTTATCCGGTTGCTGAACAGGTGAATTCGTCCGAAGTGACGATTTGCAGGCGAAGGATTGTCCAAGGAGAATAGCCTAATCGGCAAATGATTTGGGAATGTCCTTAAATATTGTAATGAGAATGACGAGAGACATGGCTCGAGCCAGTCCGGAATAGCCTGCTTAAATAATCTCACCTCTTCATGTTAAATGTGGTTATCCTTCCTAATCGTTATGACCTTTGCTATGAATATTATTGGTCGAAATTCTATTATCCACTGCCCTTTGAATATGTGCGATAGAATTAAGGATGCTGAATGTTGTGAATCTTAATATCCATCTTTAATTAGCAATATACATATTGTTGTTTATTGTTGTCTCCCAATGGATATCCACCGATGCCAAGTCGCGATATAATCGTCTTAGTCATTCTATAGGTTTGTATACTTTTTTTCATCATAAGGAATTCTTGTTTGGTTGCTGGCACAGAAGAGTGAAAATTCTATTGCAGTCACTAATTATTAATCTCTTATCTCATAAAGATTATTTAACTGCTGAAAATAAATTTACAGCTGAATATCAAAAAATAACACAACTGCAACTTCACTAAAATATGGAAAGAAACAAGCAACACAAGGACACAATATTTTTGGACAATCGTCCCTGGAAAAACCCCTAAGGGAAAACCAGTTTTACAGATGGAAAATATATTAATCTTCAACAATATAAGAGTTACAAAAGAATTCCTTGCCTCTTACTGGCAGAACTCCGACAAACTCCTAATATCTTCTGCTGATATCCTCCACTGCTATACCAATGCTATCACTGCATCTCTTGCTAACACTGCAAGACTATTTGCTATCATTGCATATTCTTCTCAAAATTTCACACTTCCAAATGACCCAATGACCCCTTTTTATACTACTCTGTTGGAAAACCAATGGCGGAGATTGATTCTCAATCAACGGATGAGATTAAGACAACTCAATAACCACTAACAAACTTGGTTATGAGGTGTCACCTAAAAAGAGCCAATATTAAATAACAATTGCTTTTATCCTAACAATATTTGTTTGACAAAAACATTCATTTTCTAATTTCTGGGTCAGGACGAACAGCTGTCCAAACTACCCATAACTAATGCTGCTATTTTTGGGTCAAGACGAACAGCTGTCCAAGCTACCCATAATTAACACTCCCTCTTAGCGAGGAAGTTGTTCTGCACAACACCCATCTTATCTCTAAAGAAGATGAATTTTGCCTTCGCCAATGCCTTTGTCAGAATGTTTGCTACCTGCTCCTCTGTAGGTATGTACTATAGCTGAACAATTCCCCTCTGTACATAGTCTCTAATGAAGTGATGCATGATATCTATATGTTTAGACCTATCATGAAACACCGGATTCTCTGACAACTTGATGCAACTCTGATTATCGCAATGTATCACAGTAGTCTCAACCTTCTGACCAAACAAGGCAACTAGCAACTTCTGAAGCCATATAGCTTCACATGTTGCCATGCTAGTTGCTATGTATTCTTCTTCTGATGATCTCAAGGCCACAGATTTTTGCTTCCTGCTGAACCAAGAAACAACTCCTGATCCCATGCTGAAACAACATCCTGAAGTACTCCTTTTGTCTGTTGTACTGCCTGCCCAATCTGCATCAGTATAGCCTATCAACTTGATAACTTCACCTTGAACATATCTAATCCCGTACTCAACTGTACCATGAAGATAACACAACACATGCTTAGCCGTCGTCCAATGCACTCTCTTTGGCTCCACCATGAACTGACTAAGAGAGTTTACTGCAAAGGCTATGTCTGGCCTGGTATTGACTAAATACATGAGCGAACCAATCAGCTGCCTGTATAGGGTGGGATCAATGTCCTTTTCCTTGGATGCATCTACCTTCCTCCAATTAGTGATCATGGGTGTAGACATGGCTTTGTAATCTTCCATCTCGAATCTCTTCAAGATTTCAATGCAATATTTCCCTTGACCAAGGAAAATCTCTCTGTCAGTCTGCCACACCTCCATACCTAGAAAGTAGTGCATAAGTCCCAAATCCTTCATCTCAAACTCTTCTACAAGGTCCCTCTTGGAATCCTCTATGAGCCCTAGCGCACCTATGAGAAACAAGTCATCCACATATAGAACAAGAATGAGAACCTCACCCCCAACAACCAAGTAGTAGAGGTTCGCATCACCCTCACTCTTCACAAAGCCCATTTCTTGCAAGTATGTATCAATGCGCTCATACCACACTCTAGGAGCCTGCTTGAGTCCGTATAAGGCTTTCTTTAATCTGCACACGTGGGTCTCTTTCCTATGTGCTACAAAGCCTTCTGGTTGTTCTATGTATACCTCCTCCTTCAATTCTCCATTAAGGAATGTTGTCTTGACATCCATTTGATGGATCTGCCATCCCATCTACACTACAAATGAGATTACAGCTCGTATAAAAGTATACCTAGCCACAGGAGAAAATGTCTCCTCATAGTCTATTCCCTCCTTTTGAGAGAACCCCTTGGCCACAAACCTCGCCTTGTATTTCTCGATGCTACCATCTGCACCGTGCTTGATCTTGTAGATTTAACATGATCCAACCACTGCCCTATTTGTTGGTCTAGGCACTACCTCCCACACACCGTTATGCATTATTGAGGTATATTCCTCAACCATAGCATCTCGCCATACCTGATGCTTTGCAGCTTCCTGATACCTGGAAGGTTCACTATCTACCAACTGGCTGACTAATGCCACAGTCATTGAACTTGGCTGGTTCTCTCCTCTATCTTGTACTCTTCCTAGGAGCTCCCAAAGACTCCTGAGTATCCCTTTGTGTGTCTTGAACCTCATGGTTCCTGCTGCCAACTGTAGAGGATGAAATATCAACCTCTATATCATCTAGATGCATATCTTGTTGCACCAGTTTCTCCATACTCTATGAATCTTCACCACCCGAGTCTATGCTTGTACTAGTAATTGTACTTGAGCTTTGCTATCCTTGACTTGGACTTGGAACTTTCGTTGGCTGCTCACTTTGATCATCTGCTGGAAAATCTCTGGACCTTCTAAATGCCTTGTCCTCCATGAACTCAACATCACGCCTAAAAATAATTCTTCTGGTCCCTGGAATGAACACCCTATATGCCTTTGAAGTTTCACTATACCCAACAAAGTACCCATTCTCTGTAGTCTGATCTAACTTGGTACGTGTGTCTCTAGGAATAAGAGAATATGCCAAACTCCCGAATATCTTGAAGTGACCAACATTTGGCTTATTCCCTGCCAAAGCCTCCTCTGGTGTCATTTTCCCTAGTACCTTGTGTGGAACCCTATATTGAATGTAGACTGATGTACTAAATGCTTTTTCCCATAAGTAGCGGGGCATGTCCTAGTCATGTAGCATAGCCCTTGCTGCCTCCGATATAGAATGGTTCTTCCTCTCAGCATCTCCATTTTGCTGTGGATTGTAAGGAACAGTCCACTCTCTCTTGATTCCTTCTCTGGTACATAAATCCTGGAAGTCATTTCCTTTGTACTCGCCTCCATTATCTGAACAAAGAACCTTTATCTTCCTTCCTGTCGAGTTCTCCACAAGAGACTTGAACTCTTTGAAGTGACTAAAAACCTCATCCTTGGTCTTCAAGAAGTATATCCAGGTCTTCCTAGAGAAATCATCAATAAAGGTAACATAATACTCATATCCTCTGAGAGACTTTGTCAACATTCGTCCACATACATATGAATGTACTAGATCAAGAACACTTGTAGATCTGGTGTCACTCCTTGGAAAAGATGCTTTCACAAACTTTCCCAACACACATCCCTTACATACATCATGATGCTTTGTGCTCACCTCTGGAACACCTTTCACTGTTTCACGAAGAAATCTAAGTGCTCCATGATGAATATGGCCCATCCTCCTATGCCATAGCTCTCCAAGATCTCTAGGGTTACTGCTGCTCATGAGTGCCTTAGGAGTATCAAACTGCAACCTATAAAGGCGACCACTCCTAACTCCAACAGATACGGGTGGTTTCCAATCTTTATGCTTAATCAAAACATGCATCCCTCTAAAGATAACATTATACCCTTTATCCTGAAGGACAGATATAGAAACCAAATTTGTACCTAAGCCTAGCACATGCAACACATCATGAAGAGGAATTACCTTTCCATTCTCCCTTTGAAACTGAACAGTCACTTTCCCAACTGAGTTGAGTTTGGACAAGTTTCCCATAGAAATCTGGATACTGGTGTTCTCCTCCTTGTAGCTGGAGAAGTATTCTCTAACTCCTGTCATATGAAATGACGCTCCACTATCTAGATACCTGATACTCTATGAGGTTGAGCTAATCATACAAGCTATGAGTGCAAACTCATCCTCCAATCTACTAGAGAGCTCCTCTGTACTTGCTGAAGCCGCCACCTTCTTCTTTCCCTTCTTATCTTTCTTTTTTTGTGGGCAATCGCTGACATAGTGGCCAAACTCGTGACAACCAAAGCACTTGACCTTAGATAGGTCCTTCTTCTTCTTTTCACCTTGTGAATTTTCTCCTTTTCTAGATCCCTTCTTTGCTTTCCCCTTTCCCGCTAGGGAAACATTTTCTTGTTCCACCTCACTTTTCTGACTCTTGTTGTTGGCTCCATTGACAAGACTGTCTAAGCTCCTCTTGAGTGAAATCACTCCATAGTCGATCCCAGCTAGGTAAGGTGTCTCATTCATTAATAACTTGAGCAAAGACATCCCACTACTTAGTAAACCCATTTAGGTCTATTCTTACTAGCTCGTCTTCATCTGGCTTATCTCAAACAGCTGCTAACTCGTCCTTGACAAGTCTAAGCTTGGTGAGGTAACTTGTAACATCTTCTCCCTTGTTCATCCGGGTATTCTTCAACTTTTCTCTGAGAATCAGCTTTCGATTAGTGGTAGCATTCTGGTATAGATTCATAATGGTGTCCCACATCTTCTTCACAGTATCTAACTCTGTGATATGTGGAACAATATGGTCCTTCACACCATCAAGGATTATCCTCCTCGCCTTGGCATCATCCTTCTTATATGTTGCAAGTAGTACTGGATCTGTAGGTACAGCTCCAATACTGGTAACATATTCCTTGATACCATTCTCTTCTAGCAATAAAGAAATTTTGGCTTTCCAGACACCAAAATTTGAGGCACCATCCAATCTGTCCTAATCTCTCAAACTAGCTGAAGCCATCTCAAGGGATTAAAGCAATAATAATTAAAAGAGATCAAACTAGGTTATAAAACACCTCAATTTCTTTCCTAGGGAAAACCTTCTACCCTTAACTCAGCTCTGATACTATGTGAAAATTCTATTACAGTCACTGATTATTAATCTCCTATCTCATAAAGACTATTTAACTGCTAAAAATAAATTTGCAGCTGAATATCGAAAAATAACACAACTGCAACTTCACTAAAATACAGAAAGAAACAAGCAACATAAGGACACAATATTTTTGGACAATCTTCCCTAGAAAAACCCCTAAGGGAAAACTAGTTCTATAGATGGAAAATATATTAATCTTCAGCAATATAAGAGTTATAAAAGAATTCCTTGCCTCTTACTGGCAAAACTCCGACAAACTCCTAATATCTCCTGCTGATATCCTCCATTGCTATACGAATGCTATCACTACGTCTCTTGCTAACACTGTAAGACTATTTTCTATCACTGCAAATTCTTCTCAACACTTCACACTTCCAAATGACCCAATGACCCCTTTTATACTACTCTGTTGGAAAACCAATGGCCGAGATTGATTCTCAATCAACGGATGAGATTAAGACAACTCAATAACCACTAACAAACTTGATTATGAGGTGTCACCTAAAAAGAGCCAGTATTAAATAATAATTGTTTTTATCCTAACAATATTTATTTGACAAAAATAATCATTTTCTAATTTCTGGGTTAGGACGAACTGCTGTCCAAACTTACCATAACTAATGCTGTTATTTCTGGGTCAGGACGAACAGCAGTCCAAGCTACCCATAATTAAAAAAGAGTCCTATCCAATTTCGCCAATAGAATTATACGGACTTATATCATGGTATGTGATCAGTGATGTTGTTTATTATCGATTCTATCAATATTGGAATTCTTAACTTAAACACTTTGTGATGATCTTTATCAAATCTCCTCGTATTCATGTTGCGGTTTCTTGGCACTTCCTATTTGCTGAATTGCAATGGCTCTACGTAATGATGCTACGTTCACAACCTAGACTGCCGTGAGGGTCTTCTGGCCTCATTCAATACTCCATGACTTAAGAGTTAACTGATATAGTTTTGGTTGTATCAATCAGAATATGTGTAATTAATAAAGATAGCCTCGTTATCTCAATCCTCTTATTATAGGTGTAACCACCTGAATTCGGTCTGTTTCAACTGTAGACCCTGTTTTCCCTAAGTGTGATCATACCCTCGAGTTATGTCCAAACGACCCTGTTACTGCTTGGCATAATTATTTTAATCAATTTAATATCCTAGGTGATTTTTATCACTGATTTATATTATCTATTATAGCCATACAATTCAAATCAATATCGACCAATCAGATCAAATCAAAATCAAACATGGCTATAGTATTTAATTATAAAGGAATTAAATAAATCTCTAAATCAAATATCACTTGCAATCCAACCCATTCCCCTAGCCTATTAATTTAATTAAAATGGCTATAGTCCTCTAATTATTAAAAAACAATTTACTTGTTT
>MU228049.1:1933185-1957843 GCA_018584345.1 Thuja plicata | reverse complement strand
GGATCTTCTTCCATGATGCAACTTTGGTCTTCATATTGTTCATAACACCTGTTGTCTTCTTCACCACTGGGATCATGAAACATGTTAAGAAACCATTGCTCAAACTATCTCCATGATGAAATAGACTATGTAGGTAAGGATTCATATTCTTTTTGTGCATAGTCCCTTAAAGTCCTAACAAATAATTTCATCACCTGAATAATTATGATGCCTAGAATATGCATACATTTTGAATGTGTGAAAATTCAAGATTTTTTAAACATCCAAAACTTTTGAATATGTTCAATCAAAAATATTATATTCTAGTTAACCTCATTGACTGTGAAATAATATGTTGATTATAATGCACATACATAATAGTGTTTACGAGTAGGAACAAAGAGAAATATTGGAAGCATACTGCTATCTAAGGAGTATAAAGAGAGTTAGAAATTGTCACCTTGTAGATAAAGAAGAATAAACTAATACGATATGTACAAGATAAGTAACGGGGGAAATAATATACAAAAATGCATGGATAGAAAGGATAATAAGGCATTTATAGAATGAAATATTGAAGAATAAGAGATAGAAATGATTTTTTACATAATTTATATTAATTAAAAAAATAATAGTAATGTGTAAATTAAGAGATAGGAAGACTTGACACATGAATAAACCATAGAATGTAAAAAAGAAATTGAATATTTGAGAAACAAGAACATTAAAAATATGAAGATATACTTCAAGGAAACACCATAGATATGCAAGTAACATATAGAAGGAGAGCATGAAGGGATCTATAGAAGTAGACTTGTTCATAAATATATGATAATTTCCTCCAGTAACATGGTGTGGAAATTTATGAAGAAAGAAGAGGCAAGGCAAAGAAATGAAATAATAAATAGACTACATAGCTCTTGATGTGTTCTCAGTCACCCTCAATTTCAAACTTTAGACTCTGTTGGGTGAATATTGTGTAATTGGATGACTTCTGTCAACCAATTAAAACATAGTTATTTCAACCACAATGTGTGAGATAAAATTTGTCTTCTTAAAAGGTAAGCACTTAACTAGGATTATTTACACTAGGCTAACAATTGGGTGTTACACTCATCATTTTCTCCTATTTTAGAAAAGATGTCCTTTGCTTAACAAAAACCTATAATTTTTATGTATTTCACTAAAAAGTACCAAATGAGGCAATAATTTTGACATACAAAAGGTTAGACAAAAGAATAAAAATGTATATCAACAATTTCTAGTAATCGAGAAACTTACAAAAGCTCAAATACATTTGTTACTTCCCACAAAATTTAATAATTAGGACGCAATATAATTATCCTAAAAGATATTCATATACACCACAACCCAAAACACACATATACATAATTAAACTTCAACTCAAAAACTACAAGTTTATTTCTCACTCTTACACATAATATACTCTTTCACATTCAATAATACATCTCAAAGACTATAAAATTAGACTTAAAATCTCTCCTAAATATGTCAACAACACCACAATATCTTAAATCAATTTGAACGTCATGTAAAAATAATAAAAAAATAACAATATTACCACATAAAAATTTGATTCAAATCAAAGATTGAATGCGGTTAGCTACCTTTATTTATTCAAATCCAATTTGCACTCTAAAAATAAAGTTTTACAATGTTGCTCAAATTGACAAATTTTTGTTTCCTTACATAAAAATGACCAATCCATATTTATTGAGGAGATCACTAGACAAAAATGAGCGAAAGTATAACCAAACTTTGACTTATATAATAGTAGAGTTCTATTTAATTTTGACTTGTGTTATTGCCACATGTAATTATCATTTTACAAGTTACATGTAAAATTTCATAAATAAATTAAAAAAATGCATATGGAAAACAATATAAGTGTCTAGAGACACATCTTCATCCTTAGCATCTTTTGTCAAGAGTTCTCCATATCGTTACAAGGAATTATATAATTGAAATTTTTTTAACCTCATCATACAGAATCTGGTATCTAGAATAGAGTTGCAGTACTAAATTAGAGAATTACTAGAGTTAGAAAAAATTCTAACATGGTCATGAAATGGTAGAGAAAACACCAAACATAGCATGAAATGTATGGAAAATTAGAGAAAAACTAGAGATTTCAAGCATGAAAATATGCAAAATAAGAAAAAAAACTCGACATTGCATGAAAATATATAAATTCATATTGGAAAACCTGAAATGCATGAAAATATGCAAAGTTGGAGGAAAAACGATGTTGCATGAAAATATCAAAAGTTATAGGAAAACCCAACATGGCATAAAAATAAATAGAAATCTAAAAAAATAATGTAGATGTTTAAAAGTTTCCCAACATTGCATGAGGGAAAAAAATGACTAAGTGCCAAAATGTTGCAATTCGGGTTTTGAAATCTAATTTATGTAATAATGCAAGAAGTTGTAGGTAAGGTTTGAAAATCAAATTTGCATGTAGGACTAACATGAGAATTCACATCATTTTTTAAAACATAATGTGCATATGAATGTGATGCAAAGGTGTGCATCAGGTTTTAAATCCTGATGTGCACATGTGGACAATAAGTGTAAAGAAGGTTGCACATCGACTTTCAAAAACCAATGTGCACTATTCCTGGTATGCATTACTTAGAATGCTCAGTTATAGGGATTTGAAGACCATGACCATGACTTTTCGAAATAAATTAGGTGCCCAAAGATTTAGCTCAGTGTATAAAGGCACTCTACCAAATGATATGCTTATGGCAGTTAGAAAATTGTACAAATCAGAGAAAGACAAAATGCAATTCCTAGTGGACATTAACTCTATGGGAATTGTTAACAATAATAATTTGGTGAGACTTAAGGATTTTATGCACAAGGATCACAAATATTATTGGTTTATGAATACATACCCAACAACTCTCTAAATTCTTTCTTTTTCACCAAAAGTCATTCAATGATACTGGATTGGAGAACCCAATTGTGGATTATGTTGGGTATTTAAAAAGGATTACTTTATCTCCATGAGAAATGCAGTGATTGCATCATTCATAGAATTATAAATCTTGAAAAAATTGTCAGTTGAGGACTTTATTCCAAAGTTTAGAGACTTCGGCATGGAAAATATTGTGGGTAGAGATTTGTGCAAAGTGTTCATGACTACAACAGGAATACCAGGATACTTGGCTCCTGAGTAGATCTCTACCCTTTCAATCACTCCCAAGGTTTATGTCTACATTTTTGGTACAAAACTCTTGGAAATTATATAAAGCTGAAGAAATATGGACCTAAGTGTGAAAAAATCAAGTATTTACTACTTTCTATCCTAGGCTAAAGAGAAAATTTGTCATGAAAATTTCATAAATATTATAAATGAAAGGACTGCAAATAATATAGATGTTGAGGAGGTGAGAAGAGATTCTCTAGTAAGTCTGTTGTGTATTCAAAAAGATGAGAGAACCAGGCCAAACATGGAACAAGTATTGGTGATGCTTGAAGGTGAGAAAGATATTCCACCCATGATGATTAATGATTGAGTAGACTCCGCGAACACTCATAGAGATATGGATAGTGAATCTATTGTATGAAATTATAGTTAGTCTTGAATACTATTCATATATGTTGTTTTTATTTCATGTGTTTGAATAGAAAATATAGATGTATGAACCAATAAGACTGAATATAGAAATGTTTTCTTGAGTTTGTATGTGCATGAGTGTGATGGAGCATTAAGATTTCTACAAAAGAAAATGAAATGTATGAGTTTTTTACTGATGTGATTTATTTTTACGATTGTAATAATTTAATGTAAATTGGTATTTTATACCAACATTTTAAGGATGTTTATTTTCCATAATTTATAATATATATTTTTTAAAAGTGGCAGTGCTAAGTTTGATATATTAATATTATTATAAATTGGTTCAAAGAGCTCTTGGAGAAAAGAACCAGAAATAAAAACTCTGATCATTTCTCAAATACATAAAAAGTATGATAATTTGGATGCTAAAAATACCCCCGCTAGGCAAGGCTAGTTACAATCAGAAAGATGGGAACCCTTCTACAAATCCCTAAGCCTAGCTATTACATAAGCCCTTAGGAAAAATAATTGATCCAATTTGTAAGATATATGCAACTTAATAAAAACATATTCATAAAAGATCAAAAGTATATTCCACAATGTGGAAGACCCAAAAAAAATGCTTCCTATCAAGAGTCCATCATGGTAGGAAACCTGCATAAGACAATAAAAACTACACAACATTTTACCTACAAAACAGTAAAACTTTTAGCCTTCCATAATTCATGGAGCAGTATCACCACCCAAACCAAGATTTAACTTAACATTCAGGATGGAATGAGCAGCCAAAGAAGTAATCTATGGGGGAGCATTAGAGGGTCATTCAGTAGAGGAGGCATCTTTCTCAAGGAGGTCTAAAAGGGGAAAAACAACCTGATGAACACCAGTCACACACTCCTTAGTGAGAGATCCATTAAATTGTTGCAAGGAAGGTTTAACGGGCTTAAAGGACTGACATTCCAGAGCTTTTTTTATGCTTTCAAGGACCATATAAACTCCATAGTGGTTAAGGACCAAGTGGTGATGAAAGAGACCACCAATAAGAGCCACATCACCACAGAGGTCATAATTTTGTAGAGCCTTGCCTAGTTTATTCCCACTGAGCATCTCTGGTTTCAAATAGTGTGAGGCTATTAGTTCCAAGCAAAAAAGGGGATTGCAAAAGATCATAGGCATTAGACAGAAAAACTGATAGTATTTGGGAGGGATAGATGATACACTTTCCAAAAAGGAAGAGAATATCATGACCAATAATTCTCTTGATACCACGATGAATGTGAGGTCATTCATAGAAGAACACTGTTGCCAAAAAATCATCCTTAATGCAACCAGCAAGAAGTTTCTCCCAGTCCTCAACCTCAAGAAAAACTCTTTAATTGCAAGGGTAATAATCTTTATGTAGTGTAGAAAAGGTTGAAAATTTTTCCACCTGAGTGCTAATACCCACCAAAGAGCTAGGATGCCAAGACATTTTGTACAACCCGTAGGCACAGACAAATTCCAATGGGAAAAAATAGTGAAAGAAACCACTAATAGAAAGTAACCACTAACAGAATGACCACAATATAGGAAAGCAAGCAGGGGAAAAATAAAATGGTATTCAAAGATAAATTACCAAAAAGAGATATAATAATCAAGGAATGACCACCGTAATGAAGATATAAGGATGACATGAGGCCAAACTTAATTGCAATACACAGAAGTGATGACAGCGCAGATTAAACAAAGATATGAGATCACATTGTAATCTAGAAGTACAACCAAGGAGTGAATGACCATATCAAAATCAATGAATGGAGCTCACCAAATGTTTTACATACTTCCAACTCAGATCAAAAAATGATGGAAAGCAACAAAGCAGTCAAATCAAGAGCTACGATGATAGGAGAAAAGAATCATCACTCGAACCCAAGAATCATAGCTGATGTAATACAAATAAATCAAAAGATATCTGAAAAGATCAAATTGAATCATAATAAATGGTGGAACCAATTTTCATATGTTATTATGTGGGGGTACAGGTCTAACCACAAGCCAAAGCATATCATAAAGTGTGAATTGTGCTTGTTAGGATTAGAGAAATATCTAGACATAAAAACATACAAAAATTATTATATAGGTCAACATAGCATGATTCATCATGAATAATTGAGAGAAGAGAAGGAAAAACATCAAGAGAGAAACTCGATGAAGAGGTATCTAGGTGAACTTTGTCACACCCCAAATTTGGTAAGCAATCCGCAAGTACATTACCCTCTCTGAAGGTATGCGAAATGTAGAAAATTTGCAAAGAATCAATGAAGGTCCAAACCTGTTCCAAAATATATTTAAGATGCCAATTATCAATGCACTTCATGATACATGCATTAATGATAATAGAGGAGTCACCTTCGATATGAAGGAATGAAACTGATAATTTTTTATCCAACACTAATCCTTCTAGTAGCACAACTGCGGCTGCCATATTATTAGTACTATGAGAAACAGGATAAGCCTTCAATGTTAATACTTTCCCCAAGTGGTCTCTTAAGTAGATTCCAATTCCTGCATCACCTGGGTTACCTCAAGAGGAACCATCAAAATTTAACTTAATGAAAGGGGATAGAGGAGGCTGCCATTTAATTAAAGATCTATCAAAGGGAAATTTCCTAATACGAGGAAAGATAGGAGAAGAATGGAGAGACAAAAGTTTCCAAGATGATATAATCTGACTATCCCAAGAATAAAAAATGACATTAGGGTTGAAATGAGAGATGACAACATTATTGACTTGTTCAGATATTTTTATTTCAATGGTGGAAAGAACTGAGGGGAGATCAAAAGTTGTTTTTTGGAAGATGCTTTTATTATGATCCCACCAAATTGACCAAATCATAGTGGATGGAAAAACTATCCACAAACATGAAAACAAAGAATTAGAAAACAACATTGACCAAGTTTGGAAGATCTCCCATAAAGAAGTAGGTAACGGAAAAGACACAGACAATTTATTCATGAAAAAAGACCAACATTGGCATGCAAAGCTACAAAAAAAAAAAAGATGATCCACAGATTCCACACATTCACCACACAAGATACAGTTAAATGGGAGAGCAATTTGCAATCTAACCAATCTGTCACTAGTTAATATTCTATTTTGAAGTGCAAACCAGGAGAAAACCCCTACTTTAGGAAGAATAGATTTATTCTAGTAGAAAAGGAATTCCCAATGAGAACTATTCTAACTATTCATGTGTTGAAGAGCTACATATCCTTCCTTAACCAAATACATGCCTTTCTTGGAAGGACACCACAAAAATCTATCAAAATCTTTAGATAAAAAGACTACTCTATAAGAAATAACAGAGTTGAATCCCCAAATATGATCTGGGGATATAGGAAGGGATGAAGTATCTTTCCAAGTTACCTTATGAGAAAGAATATCCACATGATCTACATAATTCACCAGCATATCACCCCAGAATTGGATAAAGATGTTCATTATAGCTGCAAGGGAGTTTATAGAAGACAAGGGAGGGAATTCATTCCAAGAATCTTCCCAAAATGACACATGATCCCCACAATGAACTTGCCAGGACAGAAAGTTAACTACAACCTCCCTTGATGAGATCATGAAATTCCATGTAGGAGACCCTAAGGGAGGATTAGAGATGGAAAAGATTATACTCAGATTAGGTGAATCTAAATACTTGTCTTGCATTATCTTACACCATAGGGAATGGGGTTTATAGTACATGCTCCAAACCAACACCTCCAAACTCTTTAATTCTAACTTCTAGGTTGTGTATCCCAACACCCCCTTCTTATTTATCCATGGAGATTATATGTAAAGAGACAAGAGGAATATTTTTTTCATTAGTCCTATTAGCTGTCCAGAGGAAGGCTCAAATGATTTTTTCTATGTGGGCAATTAATAACTTGGAAACTTGAAGGACTGAAATGTAATAGTTAGGAATGGCTGAAAGAACTATTTTGATTAACAAGATCCCACCTAAAATTGAGAGCCAACAAGCTTTACAGGCGATAATTCTATTTTTTAATCTATTAATGATAGAGTCCAAGTATGAAGGTTTGACTTGACCTAAAAAAATGGAATCCCAAGGTAAGTGGAAGGTAGGGTATCCAAAGAAAAATCAAGGATGTTAGCAATTCTCTATTGGATGGGACTTGGTGTAAAAAACATATAGATTTTGGTCTTAAGAGGGTTAATGACTTGTCCAGATCCAGAAGAGTAAAGATTCAGAACATTTTTAATACACTTAGCCTCCTGAATGGTAGAACTACCAAATAAAAAAGTAGAATCAACAAAGAAGTTATGAGAAATGATGATGTCTATCCTAGGAATAGTAACACCTTTCCAATCTGAGAGAAGGATGTGGTTCTAGATAGTTCAACTCAATGCTTCCACCAAAATAAT
Source organism: Thuja plicata (assembly GCA_018584345.1). NCBI lineage: Eukaryota > Viridiplantae > Streptophyta > Pinopsida > Cupressales > Cupressaceae > Thuja > Thuja plicata. The sequence goes on along the minus strand of MU228049.1, from coordinate 1,949,858 downwards.
TTAAATAAGAAAGGAAAAATAGGGTCACCTTGGCAAACCCCCTGATTGGCATGAAAAAATCCTCAAGAGACGCCATTAATTATAATAGAAAAGGAAGCCCTAGATAGACAATTTTTAATCCATTTACACCAATAATCAAAAAATCCAAATTTCCTAAGAAACTTGAAGAGAAAGGACCAACATACCTTATCATAAGCTTTCAACATGTATAATTTTGCCACAAAAGAAGGGATTTGGTGTGATTCAATAGAATGGAGAGCTTCTAGAGCGACTAAAGCACCATCTGACATTTCTCTACCTAGAAAAAAGCCACCCTATTGAGGAGAGATAATCTTAGGAATCAACGGTTTGAGCCTCAAATAAATCTCTTTGGTAATAATCTTATAGATTACATTATAAAGAGAAATAGGCTGAAAATCCACAAATGTCTGAGGTATTTTAGATTTAGGAATTAAAATGAGATTAGTAGTGTTAAAGTTTTTTAAAAAAAATCCATTCCTGAGGGATTCTTCTATTACAAGGAGGAGATCAAAATTGATGACATCCCAACATTTTTGATATAAAAGTATAGTAAAACCATCAGGTCCAGGAGATTTATCTGGCATCATTGAAAAGCCTACAGATTGGAGCTCCTTGACACTAAAAGGCCTCATTAGAGAATCATTATCAGAATTAGAGATAAGGGGGGGAATGGATTGTAGAAGTACATCCATAGAGGGTAAATATTCTAATGGAAGATCCGAAGGAGCAAGGAGGTTTTTGAAAAAAAGACCCCTTCATCAGCAATTTGTTGCTATGAAGACAGTGTAGAGCTAGTTGCAGCATCCTTAATAGAGAAAATGGAAGAGGAAACTTTCTTAATTTTTGTAGAGGCCTGAAAAACATTTGTTTCCTTTTCTCCCTCTTTCAACCAAAGTTCATGATATTTTTGTCTCGAATACATCTCTACTCTAGTACGGAGGGTTTCCCAATAATCCTAGAGATCTTTGTGTTTAACAGCAAAGGTTGAATCCCACCCGAAATTGGAAATGTGTTCTGAAATCTCACTAAGATCACCTTATACCCTATTTTTCTCCTCAAATACATTCTTAAAAACCTCTTTATTCCATATCATAATCTTACTTTTAACAAAATTCAATTTTCTATGGAATTGAAACATTCAACTCCCTTTATTGAAAGGTACAAATAGTCACCATTGACAAAGGAGAGAAGAAAAATGGGGGGTGCATGAAGCAGATACTCTAAAATTTAAAATAATATTTAGTTTTAGGGGTATCAGTAGAATTTTGGAAGCAAAGAGAAATAGGGAAATGATCGAATACTAAAGAAGTAAGAATCTGAGAAGACAGGGTAAATTTAAGGAGTTTAAAGTCATAGGAGGTAAGAAATCTATCTAATCTTACAGAGATTAGGTCAGCTGATCTATGGTTTGTCCAAGTAAAGGATCCATTGGATGGGAGAATATCACAAAGAGCATTATTTTGGATAAAAAAAATTGAATTCATCGAGAACCCGTGGAGCAGTAGGATTTCCACCACTTTTTTCAACAACTAACGTAATGGCATTGAAGTCACCACCTAAAATAATTGGAAGATCCTTAAATTTATTGATTCAGTTAGTTAAGGAATCCCAAAGATTAATTTTATCCTGAGGGGAATAGGGAATGTAAATATTGATCAACAAAAAATTGAAATCAAACCATGAAAACCTCAACAACTGCCAATTGGGATCTGATACCAAAACATGGCCCTTAACAGAGTTTAAATTCCATAAAGTAATTAGACCACTAGAGGAACCAGAAGAGGGAACAAGGGAGGAATCCCAGTGAGACCATTTAGCAAGGGTCTTATCAAACAAAGCTTGAGACAACTTAGATTCTTGAAAAGGGATATATATGCTTGAGAGGAATCAACAAAAATTTTGACCCCACTCCTTTTGTCAGGGGCATTCAAGCCCCTGACATTCCATGACAAGATCTTCATAATGGAGTGGGGGAATGCACTGTGCTCCTCCTTGTTCTAATAATAGGGGAAATTTTATCAAGGATTATGGATTGAAGGCCAACATCTATTTCATCTTTAATTTTAGCTGATAGAGGCTTTCTACCTCTCTTCTTAGGCATTTTAATCTCAGGATCATTCTTCAAAGGTGAGAGGGAGCTGGGGGTTTGAACAATTGATAGTTATTGAAAAAAATCAAATCCCTTCACAAAATGGGCCGAGGACAATTCCTCATTAGTAATATCCAAAATAGGAGGAGAGGAATGAGATTATGCCGCAACCTCAGCAGTAATTTCCTCATAAATTTGTGAAGTCACCAAAATTAAGATATTATTACACATTAATTGAAGTTCATGCTCAGAAGGTGGAGAGTGGTATTGGGATTAGGGGATCTGAATGAAAGGTTGTTTGTTAAAGATAAGATTCTGAATAATGCAATCATCAATTTTTGAGGATGAAGGTTGATGAGGCAAAAGTAAAGGTTGATCAACCCAAATAGGGGAAGGAATGAGAAAAGTCAATATGGGAGGATGAGAAGAAACAAGCAAGGAAATCATTGGAGAAGGGAGAATATTAGTGAAAAAAATTACTCAAGGATTAATATTATTGGTAGGAGGCCCAAAAGTTAGTAAGGGAGGGCCAAAATAAAAAAGAAAAGAAATCAGTGAATAAGGGAAACTAACATCGCCACAATCCAACCAAGGATTGATAACATAAGATGAAGCAGGCTCAGTCTACAAGAAGGTAGGAAGAGAAAATTCAATAGATATATTGGACCTATTAACTGATATAAGAGACCAGGAGGTACAATTTCTAACAACTTGGGATGGAGCAACAAGACCAAAGTTGAAGGCAGAAAGAAGTGGATTAGAATAAGACAACTTAAGTGAGCACTGAGAAGAGGAGGATCTGGGTTGAAAGAAAGAGCAGCTGCGAAAGTTAGAAGATAAATTTGAACATATATCTTACTTGACAACTCGGATGAACCTTGACATTGATAAAACATGTGACCTAGTGAAGAAGTCAATGCATCGATAAGGGGGGGGTCCTGGATAATAATCGACTGAGTCCACGTCGCATATTTAGAACAAATTGAGATTTTAGAAGGATTTTGTTTGGATTTATTAAGGAGTAGACAAACCCTAACTCAAAGATGAGGTTGAATGAAGAGAGGAAAATCATGTTTTACAAAGATACCCAATTTGTTAGCTAATATATCCACCATTAGGGGATCTCTATATTCAAGAGGAATTTTAGGTAAGGAGACCCAGTAGGGCATAAACAAGAGAGGGGCAGAAGTGACATAAAAATGTGGAACCCAGACAAAATTAAAAACATTGATACCATGACAGAACCAACCTTTAATCTTATGTACTTCATCCCTAGCCTGCGGTGAATCAAAAATTGCTACAAACAATAGTGACCCTTTCTCATATAAAAATATCTCTTTAAGACCCGACCAAGAGCATTTAGCCCAAGAGAGAAAGGACTGAAAAGGAAGAGAATATTGTAACTTACCAATAATAGCTGAAGATCATAGATAATCCACCATGGGTTGAATCATATGAGAAGGAAGAGTTACCCGGGGTTCTGGTGGAGGTTGCGAGCATGCTACAGCAAAAGAGTGGCGCTCATCAAGATCCATACCATAAACCTGCGAGGGCTTCTCAAAAAAAAATAGGAGATCACTCAGGAGTTTTAGAATTTGGTTTGAAGGGAGTTTGAGGAGAATGATAAATTAAGACATTGTTAGGAAAAGACAAGAATGCAGGATTAAGGATTAGCGTAGAGTTTGGCCAGGAAACATAAAATGGAACAGAGAAAGGAGGATCAAAATTTTTAGGGTTGGTGCAAAGATGAGGGTTTGGAGAGCTTACAGGAAATACTAGAGAGGTACCATAACAAATATCTATCTTCCCAGTATATATAATAAAAAAGGTCATGAATAAACAATAAAAATTTAGCAAAATCTCATAGCACAATAGGAGACATTTCCATGCACCTTGGTTAACATAAAAAAAAGAGGATGTGAAGAAAGTGGGTGCAGTCTTTTAAATGTCTACCTCAAGGAAGAAAATCAAACCAATAATTAAAATCTAATTATTAAGGTTTCCTCGCGTCAAGCCCCAAAGCCAACTATATTACATTTAACTAAATATAATTTTTTTTATAATAGTTTGAACATACGTTGTATTATTATATTGTAATTTAGTTTGAATTACATTTGTAAGCTTGGTTAAGTCACTCAATCCATCAGTATTTTATTCGATAACCATTCAATATTTTAGGTATTATGTATTTTAATTAATGGAAGGTATAGTACTCTATAATTTGAATGAATCCAATTTACTTAAATAATATTTTTTCTAACATCAGTACAAGAAAATTTCCTTCCATGTTTAGTATGTTTTGATTAAGATTGAATAGGAAAGGTCATGGACCCATCAAAATAACATTAAGTTAGAATGACAATACCAAAGAAACTCATGAGTAGTGAATTTAAAATAGAGTCTTGAAATATAAATGATTGGAAAAAGATATAAAAAATACCAACAACAAAATAAAGCGGAGTCCAGAGACTAAAAAAAAAATACAATATTGAAGGAATTTGGACTTCCTTCCGTTCCTTTCTCAACTTTTTAAGAGCATCTAGGAAGGAAGACTTCCTGGTCTGGCACATAATGTTTATTATAGGTCCCTCTTTAGACATTTCAGGTCACTTTATCTTATGTTGGGCAGTAATCATCTAGTTCTTAATAGGTCTCTCTTTTGTTATACCAATTCCCTCTATCATCTACTTGGAAATAATATTTGGGTCTCCTCTCACTTCCTTCCTTTCTCCTTCTAGTACTCCAGCTCTTCTTGTAGGGTATTAAAAGAGGAGGGTGTTTTGTTCATCATCTCTTTACTGAATTTGACCACCTCAACCCGCTTCTTGTTTAACTAGTCTTGATTAGCTTTAGAATTCCCCAGCTCCAGGTTATCATTTCCTATTCCTCCTCATCAAAGGGGGTAAGGGATTTTATCTCATGAATCTAATCCTCTATTTTTTCCATTTTTTTAGCCAACTCCTGCATAATTTCCCAGACACTAGTGTCCATGGTTGTATTGGACCAATTGCTAGCTTTGGCTTCATCCTCAACAATGACTTCCAAATTTTCTTTCTTGTACTATCTAGCTAGACAATTAACCATTTAATTAATTTATTTTTTCTCTTGTAGAAAATACAAATATTGTCCACCTTGTCCATGGTGAGGGATTACATAGGCATACACTCGTCATAAATGGGATTTTTGGAGAGGGATAGGGAAACATTAAGGGGCACATCGGGGTCATTGGGGTACATTTTTCTTTAAGTGGGGTTTAGAGGAAGAGACCTTAGAGGAAGTTTTTTAGCAGTAGGACCACAATTTTTGGTAGGGGCATTCTTAGGGGGTAAGGCTAATTTAGTCAACTGTGAGGACTCAAAATTTTTAGAATGTTTGGACACATCTATAGTATTCAAATCATTTTTCATGCCAAGGGCCTTTATTTTCCCTGATTTTTCAATTTTCTCTCAATTGATGTTCAAATTTGAGGATCTTATAGATTGAACCTCAAAACAAAATAGTAAGAAAAGTATAGTTATTGGAGTCTACTTTTCAAATATATAATTTATTCCAATGCCCACATTGTATAAATTACTTTTTAGTAGGCATGTGGAAAAAAAATTTATTTAAAATACTTGTTTCAGGACCATCCTATACACATGTACGAACACCATATTTTGACATAAATAAAAGGTTTTTTGTGAAATTTTTTTGGGAAATGTATGTAAGACATTGAATATTGATGAGCATATTTTTATTTTTAATTAATTTTATGTTGAACCTAAAGTCTATTTTTGAAACCTCTAGTGTATGACCACCATAAATTGACCAAAAATTATCATATTTTGAATTATTTATCTTGAAGATAATTTTGCGTTTGTTGATATCATATAAATTTTTTTACAAAAAAGTTATGAAAATTTTGGACAAACTCTCTATTTGAAGTTTATGTATGAGTTTGATTAATAAATAATATAAAAATAGTAAATTTAATCAAATCCCCAAAATAATACATTTTTGAGTTTTGCATAATAAGAAGTCTAATGGTTTTCATTTTGTCAAAAAATCGATCAAGAAAACCTTTTCAAAACTATCGCAAGGTAGAAATTTTGGGTTCCAATATATTAGCCATTAATTTGTAGGTCTTGGGCATAGGCTTGGTCCCACCAAGAATATCCAAACCTCAAAACAAATGTAGAAGGTTGATGTCTAATTCAATTTTTTTTTTAAAAAGTGTATGCATTTTTAAAAATGGGTACCCATTTTAAAAATGCATACCCATTTCATTTATGAGTGTCAAATTTAGGAATGGGTACACATTTTAGAACACATGCATATTTTCTTTAAATAACATGTACACTTTTTTAATATATCCATTACCTATCAAATTTTATCAATAAAGAATAGAGTTCAATGATTATTCAATCATTCTCAACTGTTGTGTAGCAGCAAATTGAATTTTTGCATGATGATGATTTTAATTAGTAAAATTATTCCACATTCTCATCTTTTATGGATTTTGGCATGAGTAGAGTCATTTCAATTTGAAACTTGGAAAGAATTGGACTATTTTTTAAGTTGATCTAATATGGGATTGAAGCAGCCTAGAAAGAGGCAAAGGAAGGTTATGACACCTAAGAGGTTGCAATAAATAGGGAGAAGGAGGCAAAATGACAAAGAGAAAGAAGAGAAAAAATTTGAGAACTAAATAATTTTGGAGCATCAAATTCTGCAATCATTTTACAAGGGGAGAACATTGAAAAAACTCTGATGGATGGAGATGTCTAAGAGTTAAATATGAAAGAAGAAAATCTAGGTATTTATTCTTATCCAATTTTGGATATGTCTTCACATTTTTTCAGATATAGAAATAGAGATTGAAAAGATAGAGAAATAGAGATTGAAAATCAAATGCCAAATGATAATAATATAAATATTATTGAAGATAGAGAAATATAAATTGGAAATTAAACACCAATTGATATTAATAATGTGGATGTAGACATAGAAACCCAAATTCGGGAAGAAATCCCTTTTGAGTGATAATGCAAATAATAAACATTTTGAAATTGAAACTACAATGTGTTGGAAAATCTTTGCAGTTTGGTTTCATAGAGACAGATTAGGACACATAAATATATTGATCAAACAATTTTTTAATAAAAATTTAAAAGAAAAAAATAATAATAAATTTGGGTTTCAATGTCCACTTATGTTATGATTAATAAAAAAGATAAAAATGTGAAAAGTGTTGAAGATTTTAGGCATTTATGTCAAACCCAAAAAGAAGGATGGGACTTTTAAGTAAACCATTACTAGATTCATTGATACAATTGGAAAGAAAATTCATTCAAAAGATAGGAATGCGTCATGATGAGAAATAAAAAAACTCTAATATAAGAATGATGAGTAACATAAATGGTCATCTTCATATACATTGTAAAACTTTGAAAAGAGTTGTAAAAAGATGAGTTAACATTGTAAATGATCTGATGAACCAATTGTGGAGTTTTAGTGGCAAACTCTTGAGGTCCAACATGAAACTTAATGGTGAATTTAGAGCTTTGATTGAAAAAGTTTGGAAGGATAATACATGCGTATCACCTAATGCCAGAGATGTGAAATTAAGAGTTGGGTTTAAAATATGTGATTCAAATCCAAAAAACCTTTTAGAAATGACTCAAACTAAATTGTAAAAAAAAATTGGAATATTTTTTGTTAAGAAATATTACCATTAATCAAAGATCTTTTGAAAAATACAAACCCTAGTACATAATAATCAACAAGGAATGAATCTTCTCTTGTTGAAAAACTTGCATTTAATTTTTTTACTATTAAGATGTATTTTGGTATACATGTTCTACCATGCATACAAACAAAAAATTGTAGGACTTTGGTATAAATATTTGACCTCAAATTTATACATAAGATGTATATAATTTTGTTACACCCGAGGAAAGTGAAGAGGAAATTGAGTGTTGGCTAGCTTGAAGTGTAGAGACTAAGAAAAATTTAATACATTAGTAACTAGATGATGATGTTTTTGAGTATCCAATTTTTATGTCATGATAGTTTGTGATTCCCCACCGAGGAACCCTTTGCTCAAGGGAAAAATATTCATTAAAATGGACATTTGTTTTTGCCTTTTTTTTTTTAACATTGTATCACATTAACTAAAGCATTGTACTACATTCATTTTTAATCGACTAAATAGAAACTAGGAGGATACTTATTACACTTATCATCATACTTATTTAACAATAATTATCACTACATACCTGAATATCACTACCAAGTGTTACATTTTGATCACTATGTTCAATACCAGTAACTACACACATGTCTATCCAACTAGATGCAAAACATTAGGTACAATATCATAAATAAATCCTTCATCAAATATCTTGTTTAAGTGAGATATCATTGAAAAGACGTTAATTAATTTCTCTTTTAAACTTATGAACAAACCCTAAGAGGTCAGACCAGCTAACTCGCAGGGACTCATCATTGATGACCTTGCCTACGTTCATGCTTAGAGACTTTGTAGTTTGACTCTTGAATTCTAGAGCTATATTATATTGGTTCACAAGGGAAGGGTTAAAAATGTATTACATGTTTATTATCATAAATTTAGAAGATATAAAAGCTGGTACTCAACCCTTTCTAGGGTAGAGTCTCGAGACAGTTTCACTGGCGGCTGCCACCCACTTGGTGAAACGGAGGCAAAACTATTATTAAGAATATAAAACATTGACACCAAAATCTAAGGGAAACATAAAATATCCATACGTATAAATCACATATAAAGTAAATAATGAAGCATAAAAATAAAATATCAATGACTTCTACTCACATCCTAATAGCATAGAATAATAGAGTACAATCAAAGATTCATAAGGCATTTTAACACATACTTCTCATATGAAAAACATTTCCAAAAGATTGAACATATTGCCCTTAATAAAGTCTTCAAAAGACCCTAAAATAGAGGATTCAACCATGATACCACTTTAGCTATAGAATCAACTGAAAAACCTCATGAATAAGCATATGCATGAAATATAGTGCAAATAAGAATCCTATGACTACTCACAAGTGTATAAAAGTCTACTCATGAATTTGAAGGAGCTTTTTAGGAACCTAAGGATATATATTAGTATATAGGGCTTATAAATGCACCATTCTATGCAATATTGTTTTCCTAAATAAGTATGTATCATGAATGTCATTTTGACCACAATGCATAAGAAAGAGTAATCATATCATTTTCCCATCATGATCATAAGGGTATGAAAACTAGAAAAAGCATTCATAGGCCTGATATATTCAAAATAAAGATAAGAGCATATCAGTTTGTTACATCCTAAAAGTACATCCAACTATGCTAATTTCCCCTATGTATCCTACCATGAATATTGTTGATTATTTGATAAATAATTCATAAAGATATATTTTTTTAATTTATTATATTTTTAAAGAAATAATAAAATCCACAAATCAGAAAGGCCCACAAGTTACACAATTTTAAATGCTAGACATAAGAATATCTTCATTATATTGTATTTATGAATGAGAAATATCGTAAATACAAATGCATAAATTATTCAGTTCTAATGTTTAGTAAAGAAGAGATATTAGTTCTTAATTCTAGGGACACATAGATCTTATCAACATTTAGGTAAATTGTTTCCATCATCAATATCATATAACATAAGTGTTGGAAATGGGTTGAGTAACTAAGAGGGGAGAGATGAATTAGTTACCACAAAAAAAATCCAAGTCCCATAGATGTCTTATTCAAACTTATCATTGTTACTCGATTAACAAAGATATTCTGATGTTACTCGGATAACAAAGCAATCCTAAGATATTAATTGTGATTATCCTTTAGTGATTAAATGTAGAAACATAAAGCATAAAACAAATAACATGTACACAGATGACACCAAGATTTAGCATGGAAACCCAATTTTGGAAAACCACCAATTGCAACTAGGTACTATTTTTCACTCTTGTGAAGTGAGCCCTGTTAGAAGCCAACCATGTTAAAGGTTACAAAACACACTGTTAGGTGTGACCCTAATAGAGGATTTAATCACCCTATAAGGATTGGCCTTGTTAAAGGTAGTCAAACACTTCAATGCAGAAATGCCACCTTGTGAAAGGTTTTATGAAAGACTGTTAAGTCTACTCTGTAAAGAGATTTAGATCACTGCTACAATTGTTAGAGAGTAACAATGGATTGACCTATTTGACGAAGCAATTATTTTTTTCTAATTCAGATCTTTGCTCTAGATTTAAATTGGATCGTCACTGATAAAATATTCTATTGCAGCTCTATCTAGATAATCTATCTTTAATTAGAATCCCATCTGATTTCTCCTTCACTCTTCATATCAAAACTCTACCATATATTTCTTCTTATTACTTCTTACACATTCAATCCAAATTTTACCTTGTATATATATATGATAGGCCTTGTTAATTCATCTTTAAAACCTTCAAAATAAATAATAAAACTTAAGTCTGTCGACTGCATATAACCAATTAAACATAAAATGTAAACTGTTGTTAGTCGAGTGACACTAAATGCATAAATATGTTAAGACTGTAATCCTTCAATGCCTGACCATTACTGTATTGCTTGAGTGAAGCTGGTTAGAACTTAAAATCACTTAGGTCTTCTTCAATTCCCGAGAGAGCTTGTCATACACTAACTGTGCTTGGTTTAGGTATAGACATTTGTGTAACATCACTACATTTGTGTATACATCAATGACAATACACAATTGAATAATCATACCTAATCATATCTTCATTATATTATATTTATGAAGGAGAAATATCCTGAATACAAATGCACAAATTATTTAATTCTAATGTTTAGTAAAGAAGAGATATTAGTTCTTAATTCTAGGGACACATAGATCTTATCAACATTTAGGTACATTGTTGGAATCATCATTATCATATAACATAAGATTACTCAATAAACAACTAACAATAACCTACGATATTATCAAATTAAAATCTTAACAGATGATGGGTATTCACAAAATTACTCATCAATAGATCATAGTATCTCAATTAAGTATTTCTAACCCACAATCAATGAATAAAAATTATAAAAAGTTTTCAAATCAATAATGTACTATATACATGATGTAGAATCGATAAGGAAATATATAAATACAAATAAAGAAATTAAATATACTAATATTATTGGGCTTCTTATCATTCTTACCTACTCATTTAATGAATCAATTTATTTACTTAGCAAGAATATATTATATCAACCCAAAAGAATAACACATTTATGTCTTCATGAAGGTAATACTCAGCAACCAGAGCATTTTAAATAGTTCAAACAAGAAAGGAAACCATAATTTATGAAAGTTATATCATCGATCTGGGTGGATAACAATCCCCCTCCCCAACACCATAAATAGCCAAAATTGTAGGTTTATTTTATACTATAATAAAACAAACAAGCCCCAAAATGTGTACCCACATAGCCATCATTACTCAAGAATACAAAGCAGCATTGTAGCACCGAGACTAGAGGAAGTTTAAACATGCAAGGATAGAAATGATTCTTCCTAGGGATTGGTACAATATAAGTCAAAACCTCTAGGAGAAACATAGTCTCAAATAGCTATCAAGGTACACCAAAAAGAAGGCATTTTCACCTAAATTCTATTGTGAAAAACTAACTTGAGGAACTCCAAAATAGAGGACATACAACACAATTTCATATACCTCAGAACTAAATTTGTACCTCCAAAAATATGCGCATAAGGAAACCTAGATACAAGGCTCTAAAATGCCGGGAGATTTTTCCCTTTCTATCAAGACAATATTACAGATTATTACGAAAATGATGAATCCAAACACAAGACATGTTTCCCTAAGCTTCTACAAGGGATGACAAAGGAAACTCCAAACTAATCCTAAATTGGAAAGACCTAAACTTGGCATTGTTCATAATTCTTCAACAAAATATGAGTCCTAATTGGTTACATTTGCAAGATATATACATAATAAATTAGAGATAAGGGTTGCATAAATCTTGAGATTTTCAATCACTTATCAAATGCATATTAACATTGCATCTCTTCGGTGCATATACACACCTATATAAAATTCATACAACATTCAAGGTAAAGGAAAGAGGAATTAAAGTGTTGAATTCAATAACAAAGACCATAGACTCATAATCATTGAAGACAAAAGATGGCTCTACCTTCATTGACTCAACAATAATGAAGAAAAGCATGAAGAAAACCCAATTCATACCTCCAGAGAAATAAAAGGAAATCAAGAGTTTGGAAATGAATTCCCTAAATTTTGATTGAAGAAAATCCACCCACCAAAAATAATTCTTCATTAAATTTCTTCCTTTTCATTTTAAAGTATCATGATACATCTCCCCTCTACACCAATATGCCCCTCTATTGTTGAAGGTACTTGTTGAGGTTTATAATTACCACCCCAACTCGGGCATTAGGGCTTTGATAGTACTCTATCCTAAAAATGGAAACCTTCTCTAGTTGTGGGTGGACTATTATTGAGGAGTCTCTGGATTCTAGGTCGGTTCCTATTTGATATGGGATATCACCTCCTGATTGATAACTTAATGGGAAAAGGGAAGATGGAAACTTTTGAAAACAAAACTGGAAGTAAAGATGAGGTGATACACCAAAATGGGTTCAAACTTTGTTTGAGAGATAAAACAAACATTCCTACTCATATATAAAAGTCTTGATACTCAATATCTTTGCTCAACATATAGGCTAACAAATCTCACTACTAGGGTTGAACCACAAATAGCTTGACCAGTCAACAAACATATAGATTCCTTAAAAGGCTTTGAATTGTTGATCACCTTGAGGAGGAGTATGGATACACTCACTTCTCTTGGATATCAATTAAGTAAAAACTTGAAAAGAAAGATGAAATTATGATTTTGAAGCTCAAAAATATGTAAGGCTATGAATCATATTCTTTATTTCTTCTCAAAATCTGACAAAGTTGTTACAAAAAGATTTCCAAGGCATCAAGGAACAATGAATTCACTTTTAAGCCCTCTCTCCAAAACTTGAAACCCCCTACAAATGAATATGAGGCTCAGTTATATAGCCCCTAAGACTAATCTCAAAAATGAGATCTCCCTCCAAAACTATCCTCAAAATAGAAAGATAACCCTAAATCAAAGGCCTAAATGATGCCTACAAATTAGCCTCCAACAAGCCCCTCCAAAATAGAATATCCCTAAATCTAAGGCATGATTAGTGCCTAACATCTACCCCCAAAAGCTAATTTCAAAAATGAAATACCCCTAGTGTTGGCATTTTTACAAAAACATTGCCAACCCTCTCCACCGATATAAGCCCCTAATTTTAGGTCCCCTAATGTTGATATTTTTGATTTACATCTTTAAAATATATATCAACATATTACAAAATACAATGTATAATCTATCCAAATTTAACCCAAAACCTAAAGCCAATCCATATTTTCATAGAACCCTATCACAAACCTTACACTAAAGTGTAAAACCCTAACTCCATAAGAAAAGCCAATCCCTATCTAAACTAACCAAGCCTAACTCGATCATAATTAATGGGTGACATGACCATAGCCACTACAAAATATCTCACTGATGTGGTAGCTGGAGGGTATTGTTATAGAACTATAGTTAATAAGGAATTAACTCCTCCATGGTACTATGGATTTCAAAATCCATCACATTTTGGCATAGGCATTTCATTCTTCATTCTGCAATTTGGGAGGAAAATAAGGGTTTTCTACTGCTATGTCTGCAACTTCTTTTTCTCTTTGTGTTTGACTTGGCTTGAGCTGGATTTTACCATTACTATCTGGGAGTTAGCATCGGTGTATTCTATTTTTTTTCTGCATGTTCTTGGGCCGCCATGTCTGTAACTTCTTGTGCTCTCTGTGTTAATGAAGAGCTCATGCTCTTAATACCACAACTTTCTCAGCATGCTCTCGTTGTATTGAATGGAGTGTTGGATGCCATATTACATGGCACTTTGCATCTGCACGTTCTTTTGAATTGAACTTGAGCTCTTTTTCTTGTACTGAAGTCAAATCTGACGTTGGGATGCCATGAATCATGGCACTGTTATGCATTTTGTAAGAAGCTCAGGCCTCTATCTCTAGAATTCGAGATCTCCACCATGTTTTTCCACTCTTCAGACTCTGCATGCCATATCACATGGCTCTTTTTCCTACATCCTCATGAACTTGGCTTTATCATATCTTGACTTTGCAGCTCACAGATAAGTAATTTCCTCTTTTTACTCACCCCATAGTTCTTTGAAATTGTTGTTGATGTCACTTTCTAACAGTGAACCTCACATTTTTTACTGCTCTATTTATCAAATATATTTGACATGGGTTTTTTTTATTTCAATATGCTAGTAGTATGCTACTCACTGTCTATTGTGTTTAAGATATGAACCTGGCTTGTTTTACTTTGATTTTTGTCATCACATATGGTGCTTCCTCTGTATCTATTAAACTTGGCCTCTATCTCTAGAATTCCGAGTTCACTTTGATTTTTCTCTCTATTGATAACCCTATGTTACTCCTCTTATTATTGCACACTGTCTGTTGGTTGAATGGCACAAAAATCTGGATACCCACATGGCTTAATCTATACATCTAGATGTAAACTTGAGAACACACCCGCAAGCTGTCATTTTGTTGTTGATAAACGAACTCCATTCTGTCTTTTGTTGGCTCCACTCAATATCTACCTTGAAACACGACAATACTATCACTTAAACATAAAACATCTTCATACCATTGAGACAGCGAGCATTTTTTGTTGAAATGAAAACATTACATATTTTATATACATCATTAATGTAACTACTGATTTTGTTTCCATCTATTATTGTCTGAACATTTTTAGAATATGCAGTTTTTTTAAGTAAGAAAGTGTATAAATACACTGTTTACTCCAATTTTTAGTGTAAAATATTACCCATGGGGTTCAATCACGGGCTCATGACTCCTCATGGGTAACCTTTATAACATCAAGTTCAAACATAAAAACACACATCCTCTACTTGAATCCATCCCCTGTTTGCACTGAACTCTCCAATTTTATTCAAACATAAATACTGAAATAATCATAGCATTATAATTGATGGATACATACATCATGGTAATTTCAGCATACCAGAATAGCACTGCTTGCTAAATACCCTGCATAGACATTACCTAAAATTTACATCAGGTGCATGGATACTATACTTGTCCCACTCTTATGGATATATACATAAAAAGTAACTCATGTTTGACAGTATATGCACATTGTCTTTTCATTGTTTTCAGAAGTAGATGTTTTTGTTGATTGATTCCTTTTTTTCATCCAAAGGCATCATGTACTATGACATCATTACTTTCCATTCATCCTACATGATAATAGTACACATTTTACCTCCATTTATTCATATCTCTTCTTGTGCATCTATATGAACTGTATTATCTTGTAATGCACACATCTTTCTTGTATGTAATTCCTTATGTGAAGTTCGATCATGGGCTCATGACACTCACTGCATTTCTTTTGACATCTGAATTTAGTTACTTGTTCACCTATTGCACATGCATCACTGATCAACCTGTTAGGTCAGCAAACAAAATGAGCCAATTAATGTTTTTTTATGAGTGTCATATGATATGACACTCATGCATTAATGTTGGTTGTTTTGTTTGTGTTTGTTAACCTAACAGGCTGATGTCATTCAGAAGTAAGTTTTCTCAGTTTCAAGACCTAAATCTCTTAAATTCAGATTCTTTTGATTCTACAAGAAAAAATACTTTGAAAATGCAGACTAATAACCACATGTAATAAAAAATTTCATAAGGATATGTCCCTTTGATATTATTTATTCAATTGATGCTAAGGTATATCTTGTTGTTGTATTGATATTATCAGTAAATATTCAGCTTTTGAAAACCTGATTGATGTATGTTGTTTTTGGTTCATGTATTGCTTAGATCCAATTGGATCTAACATCTCTTTTCTCTTCATGATGTAGGATAGGACCCTAGACCTATGACACCTACACTAGACTGTTATAGTTTACTATTTTGTTTCATGCTTTCAGCAGTTTATGCTTTGTCATACTTTGACTATCAGCGAGACTTTTTGGTACTTTTGAGGATCGGTGGAATCTTGTGTTATATATTCAGCACCTGATTTTGTAATCAGGGTACTTTTGAGATGTTTATGTTCTGATTTGGTTTTAGATTATGTTGATATCTTATATGGATCTAAATGTATGAATGCAATATGATGAAAATGGTTTAGGAAATCGATGCTAGGATATTTCAGTTCTAAATGCAATGTGACTTATATGCTTACTTATATTATTGACGTTATGTTATGTTTCATATCATGTTGTTTTGGATCTACTGATATGTGCATTGAGTGTGCAGGAAGAGTTGACCATGGATCTAAATCGGGGACCCAGTACTGGAACCTATGTATATACCTATGCTTACCAAGGTCCTGTCTATATAAAGAGACATGGACCTCGTTGTTATG
>MU228049.1:1892752-1922810 GCA_018584345.1 Thuja plicata | reverse complement strand
GTGTTCTTAAGTAAATGGAAATGAGAAATTAATACCTTCCTCTCATTTAATATTTTTTTTATAAAATCTGGAAAATTTAGTCAAAAAAATTTGGCTCGAAATTAATATTTTATTTTACTATTAGGTTGAGCATAAATTATCAAATGCATCCATGTATTTTTATTTAAAAAAATATTTTCCTAATACTCCCTGTTTTTAGTTATACATAGATTTTTTTTACATTTTCTTCACCAGTCAAAAAAATAAAAATATTTAAACATATATTTTAAATCTTTATTAGCTTACATAAAGATAAATACTTTATTGCAATCTGTTTAAAAAAATTAAATTAAATTATTAAATTGTAAAAGTTTATAGCGCTAAGCACTGTGCGTTTTTTTATGGTTTTAAAAAAAAAAATTATGTTGGGCGAGGAGGGCCGAGCCCCTCCCCAACCCCCGCTATAGTGCAGTCGCGCGGGCGTAGCCCCCACCCCGCTGTGCAACCACAGCGGGTGGTGCGGCATCGGCCGTGGCCGGCCGCCCACCATTGTGGGAGCACAGTGGCGTGGAGTGCGCCGCTCCGCCAGCTCCCCCACCCGCCTCCCATGGTTTCCTCCTCTTCCCCCCGCGAACTCAATCGCCACCTCCTCTCCTCTCCGCCGCCCTCTTCCCATTTCCGCCGCTCACTGTGTTTTTAATCCGCCGCCCTTCTTTGCGATTTCCTTCTAGGGTTTGTTTTTTTTTTATTATAGTGTTTGGTAGTAATGTTAGTTTAGGATATTTTGTTATAGATAGCTTTTTCTTTAGAATTCATTTATTTATGAATTGTTTTGTTAAGATGTATGTATGTTGGTAGATAATAAGGGTTTATAGTATATTTTATTTAATGTTCATTTAGCTTTAGTTTTAGTAAGGATTGGTGAAGGTATTTAGAATATATATATTTAATTAAAAGGAGTTTTTTTTTATTCATAAGATCATTACTTATTGTTAAAATTTAATATTAAGGTGTAGCTTAGATTTGATTTTGTTAAATAATATCTTATTTCTTTTGCATGCTTATTTATAGATTTAGTCATCTATAGAAGGGTTTCCGTTAAAGGTTAGAATTAGTATAAAACTTCATGATTTAAATTTTGTTAACGTTATTAGATTTAATTTTAAAATTTTCTTTAGGTGGCTAAAGTAAATTCTAAATGTGTATTTCTTTAAAATATTAGATAGAATAAATTCTAATATTGTATGTTAAATAAATATAATGTTAGAAATCTAACTATCCAAAATATATATTCGTTTGGGAATTGCTACCTAGATAACATTTTCTTGATTAAGGGATTATGCACCCCTTAACTTCGCGATATGCACCCTTTAAAGGGATTATCGCTACCCTTTGACCGTTTTTGTGCACGGTTGACTTTTGGTCAACTGTGGTCAAACTTTGTCCGTTGGTCTCGATATTGAAACCCAGTACTCCTTACGGTCTCTGGACCCTAGGGTTTTAGTTTTGAGCCTTTTGGAGAAAGTTGACTTTTTGGTCAACCTAGGTTGACTTTTTGGTCGATTGTCTCGTTTGGCGCACCTTGGACTTCCACAGTGCTTAGTAGGCCCTAGTGACCTTCCTTTGCATTTTTCAAGGGATGTTTGACTTTGGGTCAACCTTAGTTGACTTTTAGTTAAACTGTCTCATTTTGCGTGTACGACTCTTCCTTTGGGTTTAAGCGAACCCTAGTTGTACCATTCACCTTTTTATTGTATAGTTGACTTTTGGTCAACTCTAGTCGACTTTCGGTCAACTCTAGTCGACTTTCAGTCAACTACCTCAATTTATGTGCAGTTCCAGTTTGGAACTTTAGACATCCCTTAGGATAGCTGTGAAAGCTATTCCTCTCCTTGTGACCTATTTTGGTTATCGTTTACCCCCTTGCACCGTTTTGCATGCACATGTTACCCTTGTGTCGTTTAGTATCCCATCTTCTTGCGTTATTTAAAAATTTTTGTTCGTGTGTTTTTGCCCAACTTTTGGGCATGACAAGACCTAATATGCAGAGCTAACTTAAGGATGGACAAAAGACACCATGAAGATTGGACAGAGAAAGACAACCAGCAGAAAATGCAAACACTCTACCTTACAAGGCAATGCATGGACCCCTACTCATGCTTCATTCATGCTTTTCTTTATGTAATTACCACTAAGTTTTGAATCCAAAAGATGTAACATGAAACTTATATGCATACTACATTCAGTTTGAATGCACAATGTAATGATAAATTGGAATTTTGAATTTTAAACATGATCAGTACTTAGAATACAATTTTTTGATAGTATGAATGTAATAGGAAGGTATTTTTACCGTCTTCTGAATAAAAAATGTGGAAAATATGTATATTTATGCAATTTTTTATATGTATGATTGTTAGTTTTGCAAATGTGTAAATTTAGGGTAACAGTACTCTTGAAAGGGAGGTCACAAGTTCAAATCCTACTAGAGGTAGGGTATGTACATCATGTTTGCAGCATAATGGATGCTCCCACAAGGAGTATGAGGTAGTCTCATATTGTTGTCACCATAAGTAGACCCAAAAAATTATCACTGGTATAGTGGACTATAAAATGACCTTTATTTTCCTTTTCTTTCCACTGGAGAGAAGAAAATAAAAGATTCCCCCTAGGACATATGCACGAGATGCACCCATTCTCTTGGCAGTCCCAAAAAATGTCCACCATTTCTACAATCAGTTATCTATTCTTGTTGGAATGATAGAAAGGTGTGTACTAAGAGGGGAGGGTTGAATTAGTACCCTTAAAAACTTTTGAAAACAAATCCTTGTAAAGATAAATTGTATTAATTGAATGAGTAGTTTTTTTTCACCATATATAAAATACCATTGCAGAAATGTAAATGTATGTAATCAAAATAATAAAACATTCATGAAACTCAAATACACATAACACATGTATTTTGGTATCGTAGAAATCTTTGTTAGAAGTTAAGAACTACAGTGGGGATGGAACCAACAAACCTTCATTACTGCAATAATAAAGTGTCTTGTTAGGGCTTACAAATATTTGATCACTTCTGTTGATCATACCCTGTTAGGAGTAACAATAAGATTTGTTAGATCTACCTTGTGAAAGGATTTTGCAACACAATGTATGTATGCACTCGGTTAGGATATTTAAGCAAAGATGGTTAAGTCTACTCTGTTAAGAGATTTTGAGTCTATTACAAATGTTAGAGAGTAACAAGAAATTGTAAACTGAATAATACAATCTCAATATTGCTGATATCAGATCCTTTAAGTGAAATAATTTTATCACCTTGTTGTGATTGATAATACCTTCTATATTGCATGGTAGCCTTGTTTCAATTTTGAATAAACTGAATGCTTCAAAGAAATCCTTGTGCTAAAACCCTTGTCTCCCCTTCAGATGTCATTAGTGCAGTGGCTACTTGATCATACTTCAATCATTACATTTCAAAATAACATCTTGACATTCATATATCAAACGGTTTGACCTAATTGTGGTTTTACAATATCTTAGAAAACGTAAGATCAATGGTTTAAAAAATTTACCTTGATCATCTATACATATGAAACATAACCAATAAATGATTACATTCACAATTAATGTCCTCCTCAATCTTGGTAATCAGTTATCCAACTTGGAAAAAAATTGTTACCTAGAATGATGTGCCATTACAAACTTTTATGCAACTACTAGTTCACTCCGTGAATACTATCTCTTGGTGCTTGGTGTATGCTGCTCGGTAATTTTGTTACTTGGTGATCATTGTACTCGGTTAACTCTATGCCTGGTAATCATTACCAACTAAACTATCTTGACCTGTGTTACCGACTAGGCAATTTGAATACTAATGCCAACCTTCAAACCAATATGGAGTAACATTCTCCCCCTTTTCCATTAGTATCAAAAACTTTATATGTACACCTAGTAACTCACACATAGTGACTCCCCTTTGTACATGCTCTTGGTGTATATATATTTCCTTGTTTACATATATTTTCCCCCTTTTTTAAAGTAATGACAAAAATAAATAACTTACAACTTGTCAAAAATATTGGGATGAGTCTTCTTGAGATTTTCCATGAGTTTCTCCCATTCCTCCTTTAAATGGACAAGGGTCAACTGTTCAAAGTTTAGTTGAGCATGCATATCATATATGTTCTTGGTGACTGATATCTCAGGGGTGGAAATAAAATATTTTTCCTTTGTCACATGCTTTTGCATCAATGTTAAATGTGGTAGTAACATGACCTCAAGCTCAGTTATCTATTCTCTTCCTTTTCCAACTCGAGTCTCAACCATTGGGTGTGGATAATCTTCGAGTATCGCATGTTGCTCAGTTATGAGATGACTGGAACTATCCTTTAGATCATTATCTAATTTATGTATCTTTTCACTAATCTTGGTAGTGAAGTTATCTAATGTGCACAACTTATGAATAATTTTAAGTACTTGAGAAATAATACTTTCTAGGACTGTTACAATATCATAAAGTTTTACCTTGTTCACTACCACTTCTTGGCTGATCTTTTGAGTAAGCTTGTACTGAATCTTCTTCTCAGATCGTTCTTCTATCATCTGATTGACATCAATAATTAGACCATTTATTACCTCGGTGAGCAGTGCAAGTTGATCAATTATTGGGGTCGATTCATCTATGTTTACATTGGGAATAACCTTCATTAATATATCCTTGGATGCTTCTAGCACCTATAAATTATTCTGTTCTAACCTCAACTTTTCATTGAGCTTCATTTATAGTGCAAAGTTATCCATATTTTCTAAGAGATTCGGGATCAAGTGTCCTTGGGTCACATTCAGGTATGTGAATTATCTCATCAAGTGGGACTAGACCCTTTCTCCCTTTCTTCTTTTTCTCTTATTTTCATGTACACTGGAGGTAGGAGATTGTGTTAATAGGAGTTCATCTTTGTGCTCAGGATTTGCCTTTGGTGGCTCATTGGTTGTCATGACTTGTTTGGGAGGCTTGATTACTAACCTGGTATCAGTGGTAGAAGTGTCTATCATGGACTTTGTGTTACCTTCAGCCTTATCTTCCAAATCAGTGGTTTCTTATGGTTCATCACCCTGTGTAGTAGCTCCACTATGTTCGGTCTCCTTTCCAGTTTCATCACCTTGTGTAGTAGCTCCACTATGTTCGGTCTCCTTTCCAGTTTCATCACCCTTGTCTTCTTGTGTATCTATGACCTTCTTGGGTTTCTTTTTTTCCTATTGTGCTTCATTTTCAATATCAATGGCTTGCACTAGTATAGGCAGATTACCTACTACCATAGCTCAGGCTACCTCAATTTCTTCTTAGTCTTTGAGGTTATTGGTAGCACTAGTGATAACTTCATCTTCCTTCACATCATCATCTAGGTTGCCTTCATTTATATTAGTTATTGTGATGTCTCCATGTCCAAGAGTATTTAATAGTTTAGTAATTCTGTCCATGACATTGGCAGCATCAGTAGTAAGGTCTACTATTTGTGTTCCCTCCTCGGGTTTCTCTGTGTCTTCAATATTAATAGGCTCGAAACTTGGTCGATATCCCTTGATGTTGACAGTGGATGTTATAGCCTCTTGCTGCTCGGTAGGGCTCAAGAGACTAGTACATATCAAAGTGCTCTCTTTATCAATTTCTTTCAACTTCCCTTGAAGGATATTAAATTCTCTTGACTGCATTGAAAAATTATTTTCATATGTCTTCATGGCTTCATCAATCTCAAAAATAGTGTAATTAGCCTTAAGTATAGTTAGGGATGCCTCTCTCATTTGTTTCTCTATTGTTAGTACATATGTCAATCTTTTTGATACTTTATCATAAAGTTCTTGAGGTATGTATGTAGAAAATTCTACCTGAACTCTTCTATAAGTGATCATCAAACCTATAATTTATTCTTCCAACTTGTCCCGATCCTTGATTCTTAGGCTTGCATATTTGTGTAGCTTTGGATGAATCAAACTTCTAGTTGACTTTATTGCTTCAGCTACTTCAACAACAGTGTGTGGGATCTTATTCTTAACAACTTTGAATTGATTAGTATTTGCATCAGATTCATCATTTACATCTTTTCCTCTAATATACTTCTTCCTCTATCTTAGTGCAGGGATCTCAGTGGTGGCCTTATACTTCCTTTTCTGATAAGTATATTTTGGTGAAGCTCATATTATTCTGACAATTCCTTTCTTTAAAGGTGGTGAATTAGATGGCATCAATCTTGTTCTGGTCCTAGTTGGAGTCTCAGCCTTTATGCCTTCACCCTTCTTATCCTTAGGTGACTCTTCTTGTATCTCATCAGATTTTGTATCCTTGTCATCTTGATCTTCACCTTCACTGACTGGAGTCTACTCCTCAATATCATTTACTAAATTTTCAAGTTCATCATCAGTTATGCCAAATTTCTTTTTCAAATTATTCACCATTTTTGTCTTCTTTCTCCCCATCTTCTCTACTTAAATTCCTATCTTGTTCCTTGTCTTAGCTTCATCATAAGTACCAAATCTCATGGAAGATTTGTCGACAGGCTCATTAAGCAATATTTATAGTTCTTTTGAAGCTAAATCTATATCAATTTCATAGTCCATTAGGGGTAGCCATGTTGTTCTTGGCTCTACTACTTTGATAAGAGTGGTGTCTCTATCTACCAAAACACAAATATCTTCTTTAAATTTATCTACCAACTGGGTTGGTATCCTTGTTATTTTCTCCATTCTCTCTTTGAACTTCTTGAAATAGTCATCCATAATAGGTACAAAGTTTTCTCCTAGATTCTTAATGAATTCAAAGACTTGCACAATGATTGGTCGCTTAATATTCCAAGTTACATTACAAATGGAGGGAAAGAAAATTTTCAAATAGAAAAATGTGCATACCAGTAAAGAACCAAACTTGCATGTGTTTGAACGTGTTGACCTGATTGTCCTCATATTCTCTTACAATTGCCTTAACAATAACTTGGCTAGGTCGAGTTGCAAACCCTTCTTTACAATTTTGTACACAATATCGACTCCACCACATGCAATGTTGTTGGGTCTACTAGATTGAAATATATTGTATGCAATGACATAGGCTCCAAACATTAGTTCAGGATCACCAATAGTATTGATCCTTGAACCTCTACCATCTCGCTCGGCTCTAGTTAGCTTTTCAATCTCCATTTTGGCCTGGTGTCTTAGGGATTTTTCTTTATCAATTGTTGGATACTTAGTGAATGCATGTATGACATCCTTTGTGATCTTCATTGGTTCATCTAGCCATAATTTACCATCATGTACTTGCCTTAGTACAATGTGAATCCATTCTATCTTAAACTCTTTTGGGAAACATAGTGCATTGGTTAACCCTTTTACCTCCAAATGCTTGTGATTGTCCTTGAGTTTTCCATTGTTGCAAAGATCATGATATGTCGAGATGAGATCAAAATCACCTATCGCATTGAATGGTAGTGTATATACACTCTCACATCTTGAACTAGCAGAACCCTAGGTGGTATTGCAGAGAACGCGCCTTTGTCATCAGGTTGTGCAGTAACCTCTGGATAAAATTTGTAGTTGGGTTTTGTGCATGTTGAATTTTTAGTAAGAATTACCTTTTTTATTTTCTCACTCTTGCCTCTCCTAGTTTGAGATGAAGATGCCATCATGTTTTCAAATTTAGGGCTTCCAATGAATGTGTTAGAGATAGCTTGGTAAGTGCAAATACTCATTCTATATACTCGACAACTGGTCAAAATGTGCTTGAATCTCTTTGAAATGCTTGAAATGCTCTGCTGTAATTTTTCTCTTGATCTCTCTCCTTCGTTCTTTGATCACTGTGTGAAATTGAGTTGACTTCTCGTAAATTTATAGAAAAATACTTTAATTAGCACAATAAATGATTTTCACCAACCACTCGGTCGACAAACAAATCACTCAATTAGCACTAAAGATACTTCAGCTTGGTGAGTACAACCAATTCTTGGTTTACTTAATCAACTTGGTTTTCTCTCACATGTTCACCAACTAGAATTTCTTTCTCAGTATAGATTAACAGACTAAACTAGTTTCAAGTTAGAAAGAATATAATACCATAGTGCATCTTAACTCTGGCTAATTTTTAATTCAATCAATGATATAAGGAACTAATGTAAGATATAACTTTTTAAAATGTAGTTCCATACTTACTTGCATTTCTTAGGTGGAGGTGGTGGAATCACCTAATCCATTGGATGAGGTGTCACCGATTGTTATGTTTGGTCCAACATTTTCATTGGATGCTTTCCTCCACATTTGATTCCTTATCCTCATGATTTCTTCAATTGTGTTTCTATTTCCAAAATTAATTGTTTCTTTTACTCGGTCTCTACAATCATTACTTAAATGACCGACCTTATGACAACGTAAACATGTCATTCCAGAATTTGTCCAGTTTCTATATTTTCCTCTCCACTTTCTCATACTGTTAGCTACAATATGTCCATACCTACCACATTTTGTGCATTTTACCCAAGTGCTATAATCCCAAGTATATGCATTACCTTGTCTTCTTGGTTGATATGCATTTTCCAGTCCTTTAGGTTTCCATATTTTCTTCATCTTAGTCCTACATTCTTGTGATGTGTGACAATGCATGTTGCAAGTATGATAATAATTTTCCATGTAGGGTTTCTTCTGTGGTTTATTTATCTTATATTTTCATTCATGTGCTTGATGTCCATGCTTTTTACAATTATAACAATTACCATTGAATTTAAAGGTGGATTTAGGAATACCTTTTTCTTTGCTTTTGCAAATATTTGATGTGTAGCTTGGTTTTCCACAATGATAGCATAAGGGCTTGTTTGACTTTGGATTTGTGTAGACATTCCTTTTTTCATCTAGATTTTATAATTCTCCATACTTGGTATACCCTAAACTAGTATTGGTGTTAAGTCTCCTTTGAGTGTTCAGAAATTCATCCATCCTTTTAGTGCTATCTTTAGCTCTCTTAATCATCTCATTATGATGTTTTTAAATATTCACTTCATTTCTCAGTTTTTCATTTTCTTCTCTTAGTTCACCAATATCTTCCAATTTTCTAGCAAGTTCAATGTTCACTCGGTTGGCCTCATGACTCATAGTAACCATTTGATTGGTGATCTCAAAGTGATGTTTGGTAAGTCTTAATATTTAATATTTTTTCTCTTGTAGCTTTTCAGGCATTTGTCTTCTATCATCAACATCCATATTTCTTTCTTGTTTATCTTGCCTTGCAATGTTGAAGACTTCAACCATTCTAACCATTTGTATATCTTGACTAATCTACAGTGCTTTCACTTGTTGAGTAGGATGTTGATTTTTTTTAGATAGATCTGATATGGTTCCTTCAGATGCATCAGATATGATACCAGGTCCAGTTCCAGATGTATGAAATGGGTCATATATCTCTTCTTCATGATAATCATTCATATTACAAAAATATTCTATGTCTTTTCACTTAACCAGTAACTCTTTCAATTTCTTTTTGGCTTCTTTGTATTGTTCAATGTAGATCTGCAACTGCAATTTATGATTCTCAATAGTTTTGTCAAGTGTATACCTTTCCATCATAAGGTATTTTCTCTTCAGTGACTAAACTTTATAAATAAGAGAACTAGCTATGATACCAATTGTTGGACTAATAGAAAGGTGTGTACTGAGAGGGGAGGGTTGAATCATTACCCTTATTAAATTTTCAAAACAAATCCTTGTAAACATAAATTATATTAACCGACTGAGTAGTTTGCTTTCACCATACATGAAATACCATTGCATAAATGTAAATGCATGTAATAAAAACAATAAAACATTCATGAAACTCAAATACACATAACACATGTATTTTGGTATCGCAAAAACCCTTGTTAGAAGGTAAAAACTACGTCGGGGATGGAACCCACAAACCTTCACTACTATAGTAATAAAGTAGCATGTTAGGGCTTACAAAGATTTGATCACTTCTGGTGATCTTACCCTGTTAGGAATAACAATAAGATTTGTTATATCTACCTTGTGAAAGGATTTTTCAACACAATGTATATGTGCACTCGGCTAGAATATTCAAGCAAAGATGGTTAAGTCTACTCTATTAAGAGATTTTGAGTCTGCTACAATTGTTAGAGAGTAACAATAAATTGTGACCTGAATAATACAATCTCAACATTGCTAATATCAGATCCTTTAAGTGAAATAATTTTATCACCTTGTTGTGATTGATAATACCATATGTACTGCATGGTAGCCTTGTGTCTATTCTAAATAAAATGAACACTTTAATGAAATCCTTGTGCTAAAACCCTTGTCTCCCCTTCAGATGTCCTTAGTGCGGCGACTACTTGATCATACTTCGATCATTACATTTCAAAATAACACTTTGACATTCATATATAAAAATGTTTGACATAATTAGGATTTTAGAATATCTTAGAGAACCTATGATCAATGGTTTACAAAGATTACCTTGATCATCTATACATATGAAACATAACCAATAAATGATTACATTCGCAATTAATGTCCTCCTCGATTTTGGTAATCAGTTATCCAAATTGGCAAAAATTTGTTACCTAGAATGATGTGCCATTACAAACTTTTATCTAACTAATGGTTCACTCAGTGAGTTTTTTCTCTTGGTGCTCAGTGTATGTTGCTCGGTGATCACTGCACTCGGTTAACTCTGTGCTCACTGATCATTACCGACTAAACTGTCTTGACCTGTGTTATCAACAGGGCAATTTAAATTCTAATGACAACCTTCAAACCAATATGGAGTAACATTCTCCCTGTATCCATAAGTTTAATTATGATACTATTAATAGTTGAAACAATAGTAAGCATGTATCGATCTTTACATGAACTTTGTCCATGTGTTTGGATAAATTATTGCGAAGATTGTATAAATTTATAACATAATATTTTATTATGATTTTGTTATATTTTTTAAGAATCACATTTTATTTACAATAAATTATATTGGACTATTTAAATCATATGGAGTATACAATGAAACATTAATGTTGATTCGTTTTGTATTTTCCAATAGATAGTGGGTACATTTTGGTTTATTGATCTGATATATGTGAGTATATATTAAAAAAAAAATTAGATCATAGTTATTAACACACACACACACACAGATATNTATATATATATATATATATATATATATATATATATATATATATATATATTCAAATAATAATGTTAAATTATTTTATTAATGGATCAAACAATGTCAACTACTATCACAACTATTAGTACATACTAAATTATCAGGTCTTTACCCCTACTTTACATTCCTAAAAAAAAATCATATGATTTTCCTTGAGCATGGCCTAGGATGACATGTCTATTGAAATTTGGTAGGGCGATCTTCATTCAAATGGAAAAATCTAAATGATGGATTTATTTTAACTAGACTATAATAGTTTTAGTAATTTTCATCTCCTTATGTAGTCTCATCTCGTGAAGTTGCACCTAGTTAGTTTTTACTAGGACCAATAATAATTATTTATTATTTTAGGCTATGTGAAGATTCTAATTAAAAAAATTTAGCCCCACCAAAATTCATGTATGTAGGGGTCTCATGATTATTTATTATCAATGAGGAACGTTCTAGTTTAAAATTGCATAGAAATTAAGCCACGTTACATTTTCAATTTCACCTCAAATATATAAGGTTCGAGAACAATAATTCGACTGATCTATAGATGAAACATAATTATAATTAAAATATAATAACACACCCAATATCTACATCATCTAAATAAGTTTGAGTACCGCAAGTAGCATCAATACTGATTTTTTATAACCTTTTATAGGTGTGGCCTCACACATACACTTGAAAGCATGTAACTCATTCAGCATATAAAGGATTCACCAACATATTTTTCTATGACTTTTATTTTAATTCCAAATATTCTTTCTTCATTCTTTATTTGAACCAAGGTCTAGATCCATATTACCTTCTTTCCATGATAGGGTTGTTGAGGCACTACATAGTTGGTATGTGGCTACACATATACCTAACAATAAGGAATTATTTTCCATCTTTTTAAGACTACCAAATAGAAAATATTATACACTACTTGCATTTGGTGGTGGAAAAAAATATTAAATTAGAAATATATTGAGGGAGACCTTTTTATAAACATTTATGGACACTCTCAATGGAAAACCATGAGATAATAATATATGCATTGCAGAAGAGAAAGGATAAATATGGTATGATAGAATACATAAAATACATGTTTTGGGTTCTATTTATTTGATTTTGATAGTTGATATATAATTACTCTTTTTCCCCTTAAGATATATTATTCAAGTATATATTGTATATAGATGATTATTTCTTTATTTAGGTGTCCTATATAATGATGGCATGGATGACAACTACAACTTTTGTCTAATCAAAATTTTAATATATGGTGAGTACAATTGTTTAATTTAACTTTATTTCAATAAATATTTTCTAGCATTATTTGAACCTAAGATATCTTATTTGTATATTTATTTTTATTATGTAGGTCTGTATGTTAGTAATAACTGAGAGGGGGGTGAATCACTGGCCTCAAAAATATTCCAATAATCAACCCAAAAACTTAGTACCACAATATTAAGCCTCTAGTTATCTTTAGTCCTATAAGATGAATGCCTTCAAATACTATTATTAAATTATTACTCCTCGGAATGCTTTGTTAAACTTTATACTATATCATTACTGAATAGTAGTCTGTTAATTTATCGAAACACATTAAATTATCTAGAGTATACCGACCAATCCAGTTAAGCTACGTGTAATGAAAAACAATAAAGTAATGGCTCATAAAAACATTGACACATGGATTTGTAACGTGGAAACCCTGTTAGGAGAAAAAATCACTTGGGAGCGGTAACCCAAAATTTTCACTCTTCTGAAGTGAGCTCAATGAAGAGCCAACCCTGTTAAAGGTTACAAACACACTGTTAGGTGTGACCTTGTTAGAGGATTTAAAATTTTATTCTGTCACATGATATTGGGCATCTCTATGCTACCTTCCTTGATCAAACACTCACTTGGCCTGTCAATTGGTATTTGGCATCTCATGCTATCTTCATGATCAAATTTTTTTATACTCCTTGGGATGTATCTCAATATAGAAATGATCTTTAAATCCCGCATGGTTAAGAGACTTTCTAAATTAATGGTTAAATTGAAATAGTATGATCTGTTCACATATACAACTTATATTTACATATTTTCAGATCTATTGTAATCTCATAAAACTAATCTGATCAATATATCTTACCTTTTCTCCACTTTACTTTTTCTCAATGATTTTGTTCTCTATTTCTCGATGTCCACATAAAACTTTAGCTCTTTCCTCAGCTTGATTGATTAGGATTGTATGAAGTTTCTCTTCATCAATTTCTCTTTAGCATCCTCTTTTCATTCATTCACCCACTCAATTCGTAATGAATTAATTTGTTTATTTATAGACATGATATCATTGTTGTTAGGTTATTGATTTTATTGATCTTCACATGATCCACCATTCTTGCCAATTATTTTTAAGAACAACTCCTTTTTTATCTCGCACAGATCTTCTTGCCAACTGGACAAAATAAATTTAAATCCTTTACTTATCTTTGGCTTTACCTTGTCGATGAAAACAAATATAACTACCAATTAAGTCCATATTTAGCTCTGCCACCTAGATATTTTGTCATTTCTGAACTCAAGTTAATTTCGGTGTTTAACTCTTTGATATCTTCGGTCAACACTTCAGTTCTCCTCGGGTTTCTCTGTCAGTTTACACTATGTTTCTAGTTTTCATTTATGCTTGTGATTCTGCTCGTCGGTAATGCTCATTGGTGTTCTTTCTTAGGAATCACTGTGACTTGACTTTTAGTGATCTTTTTTCATCGGGTTCCACTAACCATCGGTGTTTGAAGTCACATAGTGAATTCTTGTCTTTTATGCATTACTGAAAGCATAATCTTTATCTCTCTGATTCTCTGAAATCTTTGACACTTTGATTATAACTAATTAGATTATATCTAGTTTACATCAATGACAATACAATCCATTAACTAATTTAATGTCTTTCATTATCCTTCTGCATTTCGGTGATCAACTTAACATCTTCAAACATTCAATCACTTACATGTCATCAATCTCTCCCTTTGGTATTGATGGGAACATACTACATTATCATAATATATTATTACTAATACAATATTAAATATAACAGTTTCATCAAGCTTTCCTATTCTAACTATTACAAATGTCTCGCTCTTGGTAAGCTCAAAATAGCTTAGATTTGTTTCTTGCAGAATGATTGTCTTCAATCTTCAATGCCTTCACTGGATAGATATATCATCTAATATCTTTGTTCTGATATGTGCTCTTCCTTGACTGTTCCTCTTCTTGATAATCTCTTTTTTCTTTTGACAACAATATTTATTTTTGTCTAAACTCTCTCCCTTTGTTACTTCTCTCCTTTAGATGGATATTTCATATGTAATCAATTTCTCTCCCTTTGAATATTGATTAACTCTTTCTTTCTAATTTTCAAGAACTTCACTTCATGGATAATGATATAATCTTTTCTGCTCAATGAGATAGTCTCTCCCTTTTTTATTCAATGAGATAATCTCTCCCTTTATCATATCTCTCCCTTTATGATAATGGAATTTAATCTCTCCCTTTGAAAAAAATGAAAAAAAAATCATCTATATCATGTTCCATCCCTTTACATAATATATTCTTTGAATTTCCCTATCCATCAGCAATACAATGTCTGGTTTTTGGTACATATTTGTACCTTGTTGTGTATAGATGTATCTGTTTCTATTCATCTTAGTGTTTGCATCAATATGACTAATCTTCGGATTTGGTATAAGCTGATGCAACCTCCTAGTTAGCTTACTGACTGATAGACAAGGGTTGGACCCCTAGTCTCTATCTCAGGTACTCAAATGTATCCTTTAGTAATGGCTTGTTGATTATGTTAGCTAATTGTTCCTTTGATTGAACATATTCTAGTGTCACTTCCTTTGCTTGCACTTGTTCCTTAGATAGTGATACTTGATAGCAATATGCTTAGGCTTAGCATGCATGACTGGATTCTTAGAAATGTTAATTGCATTGGTGTTATCATATTAGATAATTACTGGTTCAAGAATCTTCATATTCATACCTTCCAATAACTGTTTGATCCATGCATTATTGGAGAAATTTGGAGTAGCAGCCATATACTCTGCTTCTGTATTTGACTAAGAGATGCATCCTTGCTTCTTTCTGATCCATGTGACAAGTCTATCACCCATGAAGAATGCTCCTCTAGTTGTACACTTTTGGTCATCAATGTTTCCATCCCAATCAACATATGTATAGACTTGTAGCTCAAATTTTCCTTCTCTTTTATACCATAAGCCATAGTCCTCAGTGTTCTTTAGATATCGCAGAATTCTCTTGACAACTGTCCTATGTGATTCTTTGGGATTAGCAAAGCATCTTGCAACTATTTCAACTACATGTGCTATATCTAGTCTGGTATGAACAACATACATCATTTTTCCAATCATTGATCTATATATGGTTTGATTTACCTCATTGGATTTGTTTTCTTTTGTTAGCTTACATCCGGTAGCCATAGGTGTTCCAACTAGTTTGGAATCTTCCATCTTGAATATCTTCAGCACTTCCTTGATATATTTGGACTGAGTGATATATATGTCTGCATCTTGTTGAAGAATCTCTAGACCAAGAAAGAATTTGATCTCCCCAAACATAGAAATTTCAAATTCCTTTCTCATTTCATTACGAAAGGATTTTCATAACAATTCATTTTCCCCAAAAATGATATCATCAACAAAAATTTCAGCAATCAGAATATTACCATTGATATATTCTTTTAAGTACAAATTGCTATTTTCACTTGTTCTAACAAATTTTATGCTAATGAGATATGACTAAAGTCTTTCATAACAGGCTCTAGGTTCTTGTTTCAATCCATACAAGGCTTTATGTAGTCTACATACCATGATTCTCTTGTTTGGATCAACAAACCCTTCTAGTTATTCAATGTATACCTCTTCTTCCAGTATTCCATTTAGGAATGTAGATTTGACATCCATCTTGTATACCTTGAATCCTTTAAATGCAGCATAAGAAAGTAAGATTCTAACTCCTTCTATTCTAGCAATGGGTGCAAAGGTTTCTCCATAATCAATACCTTCTTCTTGTGCATATCCCTTGCATACTAACCTTTCTTTGTTTCTTGTGACTTCTCTATTCTCATTCAGCTTGTTTTTGAATATCCATTTGGTACCAATCACATTCTTGTCATCTGGTCTTGGTACTAGTGTCCATGTACTGTTCTTCTCAATATGTTCTATTTCTTCATTCATAGCACTAACCCATTCTTCATTCTCAAGTGCAGTGTTAATAGATTTAGGCTCAAAATCACAAAGTAAACATCTAGTGTTTAGTGACTTACTTCTTGTTCTTGTTCCAGCCTTCTTGTGTCCTATGATTTGATTCTGTGGATGATGTCTTCTAACATACTTGGAAAGTTTTGGTTCAACCCTATGTTCGTCATTTTGATCATCTTCTTGACCTTTGTTCTGATGTCCAATGTTCAGAATATCATCTTGAGGATTTTCCTAATTTTTTGTAATTGTAGCCTGATGCTTGGGTGCAATGTTTTGTTTCTCAAGAGAGATACATAGTTTCTCAGGTAGAGTGTTAGGTTCTGTATAAACAAACCTGTTGTAGTCCTCTAGTTCCTTTTTGGTTTCCTTATCATTCTTTTTTGCAAATACATCTATTTTCATATTTTTACTTTCAATGATTTTGTTAGATGACTTGTTAAGACATTTATAAGCCTTACTTTTGGTTGAGTACCCTAGAAAGATACCTTCTTCACTTTTGCAGTCAAGTTTTCAATTTCTATCATCCTTCAAAATATAACATTGACTACCAAAGATTCTGAAGTAACTTACATTTGGTGTATAACCATACCAAAGATCATATGGTGTCTTCTTTGTGTCCTTCTTCAATTGTACTCTGTTTAATGTGTAGACAAAAGAACTGACATAGCTTCCCTCAAGAAATTTTGAGTGATGCTTTTCTCAATCATCAATGTTCTTGCACAGTCAACAATTGATATGTTTCTCCTTTCAGAAATTCCATTTTTTTGAGGTGTTCTCGGTGCTGAAACCTATCTTTTAATTCCATGCTCATTGCAATAGTTAGTGAATTTTTCTGAAGTAAATTCCCCTCCTCTATCCGACCTTAATCATTTCAATTTATTTTCACTTTGTTTTTCTACCATAGCATTGTACCATTTAAACTTCTTAAATGCTTATGATTTATCTTTTAAGAACATGACTTTCATCATTCTAGAATAATCATCAACAAAGAGAATAAAATATCTATCTCCATAGTAGCTCTTTGTCCTCATGGGTCCAGATAGATCTGTATGGACTAATTCTAGAATTGCATTAGATGTATGGGTTTTACTCTTGAAACTAGACTTTGTCATCTTACCTTTTTGACAATTTTTGCACATGATATGCTCGGGCTTAGTCATACTCAGTAATCCTCTGACATTCCTTTTGTTGCTTATATTTATCATGTTGTCAAAGTTCACATGACACAATCTTTTGTGCCACAACCATATGTCTTCATTTCTAGCCATTAAACAAGTGGTGTTAGTGTCATCAAGGTAGAAAAGGTTACCTTTTGTCTTCTCACTGGTACCAATCAATCTTCCTGATTTATTATAAATCTTTTCCTTCTTATTTTCAAATGCTACTCTATGACCTGAATTGTTCGACTATGAAACACTTAACAAATTATAATTTAGTCCTTTTACCCAGTAAGAATTTTCACATTTGATCAGGTTATTTAACATTATAGTTCCTTTACCTTTGACTGGACAAGGTGTATCATTTCCCATTCTCACTGAACCACCATTATAGTATTCAAAAGTCTCAAACTTTTTTTTATCACCAGTCATATGGTGAGTGTAGCCACTATCTATGATCCATACATCATTTTTACTAACTTCAGATATGAGTGCAGTTTCTACATACCTTTCTTCTGCTTCATCTTCACTTGAATCATCCTTCATGGCTACAAATACCATCTCGATGTCTTCTTCTGATTTGGTGTCAGTGTCATCAGCTCTGATATCAACTAGGTAACAAACTTTCTTCCCTTTGTCCTTGTAGTCCTGGGTATCACTTTTTTTTTAGATTGTCGGTTGCTCTGATAATCTCTATTATCACCTCTATCAAACTTCTTCTCATATGATCTATCATTTCCTTTGTCATTCTTTTTTTTGTTTAGACATTTTGCAGCAAAGTATCCAACCTATTTACAATTGAAACATACAAGTAGTAATTTACCTTTGTATCTACCTTTGCCTCTCTGCAATCTTCTGGCCATTAGTGCTTCAATCTCATCAAGCCCTTGATCCTCATTATCATTGTCACTATCATTTCTAACAACATGTCTATGAATTGAGTTACTTATCTTTAAAGAATATATGAATGCAGATTCTATAGATTGTAAGACACTGTTATAATTGTTATTCATCTCAAATTAAATTAGTCTACCAATCAAACTATCTAGAGTAATTGTATTGTTTGCAACTTCTCTCATTTCTTGAATAGCAGAAACTCTAATAGCATATACAGGCAGTAAGGTTCTCAAGATTTTACTTACCACTGTCTCCTCTTCAAGTACACCTCCAACTCCTCGAATAACATTTACTAACTCTTTGATTCTGCAGCTATACTGAGTGATATTTTCTTCTCCCATCATCCTTAGTTTATCAAACCTCTCTCTTGGGATTTTTTCCTTTTCTCTTAGTACATCAGTATCTCCTCCATGTACCAGCTTCAACTTATCCCACATTTTCTTTGCAGAGGTGTAGGTTTTGACATCTTCAAATTCAGCTTCAGAGAGTGATGATGCAAGTTCTATCATCATGTAGTTATGCTCATGCTTTACTCTTAATTGCTCAAGAGTGTGAGGTCCTATGGGTAACACATATTTAGTATCTATGTATTGAACAATATCATTTCCAATACCTAATAGGTGGAGTCACATTCTGCTTTTCCATGATACAAAGTTGTCTTTATTCCACTTGGGCACATCTCGTCTATTCATCTTGTGATCTTTTGCTTGAGTTGTTAAACTCCCTTTCTAAGCACACAAGCTCTGATACCAATTGTTAGTGATAAATGAGAGGGGGGGGGTGAATCAATGGCCTCAAAAATATTTCAATAATCAACTCAAAAACTTAGTACCACAATATTACGAGTCTAATTATCTTCAGTCCTATAAGATAAAAATCTTTAAATACTATTATCAAATTACTACTGCTCAGAATGCTTTGTTAAACCTTATACTGTATGTTTACCGGATAACAGTCTGTTAAATTACCAAAACATAGTAAATTATCTAGAGTATACTTACCAATCCAGTTAAGCTATGTGTAATGCAAAACACTAAAGTAATGACTCATAAACACATTGACACGTGGATTTTTAAGGTGGGAACCTTGCTATGGGAAAAAACCACTTGGGACTAGTAACCCAAAATTTTCACTCTTCTGAAGTGATATTTGGTGAAGAGCCAATCATGTTAGAGGTTACAAACACACTGTTAGGTGTGACCTTGTTAGAGGATTTAAAACTTTAGTTTGTCACTTGATATCAGGCATCTCTTTGCTACGTTCCTTGATCAAACACTCACTTGGCCTTTCAATAGGTATCTGGCATCTCATGCTATCTTCATGATCAAAATTTTTGATACTCCTTAGGATGTATCTCAATATAGAAAGGATCTTTAAATCCCACATGGTTAAGAGACTTTCTAAATAAATGGTTAAACTAAAAAAGTATGATCTATTCACATATACAAATTATACTTGCAGATTTTTAGATCTATTGTAATCTCATAAAACTAATCTGATCAATATATCTCTATTAGTACCTTTGCTCCACTTTACTTTTGCTCGATGATGTTGTGCTCTTTTTCTCGGTGTCTGTAGAAAAATTTATCTCTTTCCTCAGCTTGATTGATCAAGACCGTATGAAGTTGCTCTTCATCAGTTTCTCTTCAGCAACCTCTTTTTAGTCATTCACCCACTAAATTCGTAATGAATTAAGTTGTCTCTTTATAGAAATGATATCACTGTTTTTAGGTTCTTGATTTTTTTGATCTTGGCGTGATCCAAAATTATCACCAATTAGATTTAATCAAAACTCCTATTTTATCTCGCAAAGATCTACTTGCCAAGTAGACAAAACAACTTTAAATTCTTTACTTATCTCTAGCTTTATCTTGTCAATGAAAACAAAGATAACTATAGGTTAAGTCCATATTTAGCTCTACCCTTTAGATATTTTTTCATTTTTGAACTCAAGTTAATTTCGGTGTTTAACTCTTTGATAGCTTCGGTCAACACTTCAGTTCTCCTTGGGCTTCTTCATCAATTTACACTATGTTTCTGGCCATCGATTATGCTTGTGATTGTTCTCATCGGTAATGATCATTAGTGTTCTTTCTCAGGCATCATTGTGACTTGAATTTTGGTGATCTTTGTCCGTCAGGTTCCACTAACCGTCGGTGTTTGAAGTCACATAGTAAATGCTTGTCTTTTATTCATTACTGAAAGAATAATCATTATCTCTCTGATTCTTTGAAGTCTTTGACACTTTGATTATAACTGATTAGATCATATCAAGTTGACATCAATGAAAATATAGGGTATGTGCAAGATCATGGTATGCCAAACAGGTCCTTAAGTGGCAATGAAAATTCAGAAAATCAGGGTTAGGCAAGTTCACATAAAAATTTGATCAAGGTATCAATCTTATATCAAAAATATGTAAGAAGAGAATCTATAGAAAATTGAATTTAGTTTCTAAGATACTAGCCCCTTTTTCAAAAAAATATTTTCTATATGGTAACAATTTCAAATTTTAATGCGGTAGTATGAAAATTTCAGGAAAAAGATAAGAAGTAGGTGTATGTTTGACCACCTTAAACAAATTCAAATGATAATATTTTTTTACAAAATTCTAGATATATGTAGTAGACTCATGTTTGGATGTGACACATATTTTTTTGTAATTATTTTTCAAGTAAATAATTAATTATGATTTTTCTACTACAACTTTTCTAGAATATACAAAATCTCGTGTCTGACCACCTTAACTTAGTCTAAACTTCATCAAATTGAAAAATTTTAATTTTTTTATTGTAGTAGGTAAATCATAGAATGTTACTCAATTTTTTTATTTAAAAAATGTTATACCATTTGAAAGTTATATTTATTTTTCAATCACTGTATCAACAGGCCAAAAAAGATAAGAAGTAGGTGTATTTTTGACCACTTTAAACATAATTAGATGATAAATTTATTTTACAAGATTCTAGATATAAGTAGAAGACTCATGTCTGGATGTGACGTATATTTTTTTGTAATTTTTTTCCAAGTAAATAATTAATTATGTTTTTTCTTCTAAAAAATTTCCAAATTATAAAAGCTCCAGTGTCTGACCACCTTAACTTAGTCTAAACTTCATCAAATTGAATTTTTTTTTCCTTTTTTCTTGTGTTAGGTGAAGCATAGAATGTGACATATGTTGGATATTTAAAAAAATGTTATACCATTTGAAATTTATAGTTGTTTTTCAATCAGTCTACCAATCAAGACTTCTTTTCACATCGCCACTTTTTGGCATACCATGATCTTGCACATACACTACAATCCATTAACTAATTTAATGTCTTGCATTATCCTTCTATATTTTGGTGATCAAATTAACATCTTCAAAAATTCAATCAATTACATATCATCACTGTAATGCCCCGCCAGGGAACCCAGGAGAACTAACCTAAACTTGACACTAAGTTAACAGGATAATTTTTTTTAATGTTTATAAACAACAATGATAATAATGTTGAAGCAACACAATGAAGCACATGACATATGTAAGTACAACTCATACATAGATAACATTTCTCAAGGGTTCCTTGATGTATAATTACTTAAGCAAAATAATCTATGAGAACAACTATAAAGAATTAACTTTAAGGATACATGAACTGAATCCAATAACATACATCTCAAATAATAAGATCACATATACATTTGATACCCAAGGTATACCACCTAATCAACATCCACTCTACAATTCGCAGGGTATGTAATAATACAATACAATACAATACATCTTCCAAGATGATAACCAATATCCATATATGGTACAAGTATACAACTCATGTAACTAAACAAGTCTCCAGAAGACCAAGAAAATAGAACTGCAACAAGGATCATCCAAGCATGAAGAAGAACCATTGGAATCTCAATGGTAATAAGAATCACTACCACCTGACTGTGTGAAACCAAAGTTCCACTCCCACCGAGATGAGGAGATAATAACAGGCCCACTCACATGGGTATACAACAAGAATGCAAACATCAAGGTATAAAAGACATCATACATAGATGCAAAGGAAGATCCTATAAGTTCTAGAATTCACAATAAGGAACTCTAAACAATACCAGAGGTAACCAACACATGTAGGATAACCTAAGTTGTATACAGGGAAGTGTCATCACATAAGTCTACCCTTGAGTTACTATAGCAATTCCTCTTGGACCCCGGCCCCCAAGTGACTCTATGTGGCTCAGTAATCCTTTCATGAAGAAAAGGATCCTAACTCTCCCATCCTAGCATATAATAAACTCAAGGCATGGCTAGAGACTCAGTTATCTTATTATTTCATTTTAAAACCCCTTAATGTTTCATATTTTCACTTATTAAGTAACTTGCCAATGAGATACCCTAGTAACCACTTAGGGCCCTGGACCCATTTCAAGCCACTTTCCCTCTATACACTTAGTTAACCTACCTAGGCTCATAACCAAATACATGAAGGTAATACATAAATCTCAAATTGCATCCTTCCCATACAGGAGCGCATTGGTTCTCAAATAACCATAACAATTAACATTAACCTCATAAGATCATAAAATACAACATAACTGACTCAAGTTGGGTATAGGGTATCAAGACCATGACAACATCACAGAGAGCATGCACTGAAATCATACAAGATACCATGAAGCAAAAAAACCCCAAAACCTCTGGTTTTACATCCTAAAGGTCATCTATCCCAAACATATACCCAAAAATGAAAGCATCTCATACAAGGAAAGCATACATAGTTCATTTTCAATAACCACTCAAAATACAACATGACATAATAAATAGATTTCAGAAAACA
Source organism: Thuja plicata (assembly GCA_018584345.1). NCBI lineage: Eukaryota > Viridiplantae > Streptophyta > Pinopsida > Cupressales > Cupressaceae > Thuja > Thuja plicata. The sequence goes on along the minus strand of MU228049.1, from coordinate 1,899,505 downwards.
CAAATCAATAATAATGATAGCATAATGATATTTACATCTTTAACAAGACTTAATTCAAACTTCAGTGATAAAAAAATTACAACATTGAGATAACATCATGATAAACAAATTTATAACCTCCTATTATGCAAATTCGTTTATCATTTAAAATTACTAACAAATTATAATTAAATTTTCAAAGAAAACACGCAATAAAAATTCTTATAGGTTAATTTATAAAAACCATCATATAAATTAACCTATTTAAATAATTAATAAATTTGACTATAATTACATCATGTATACAAAATACAATGTATAAGCCATTACAGACATTAATAGTCCAAATATTAATATTATCTATTAATCAAATTAATAAACCTCATATATATGAATATATAGAGAAAAAAACTATAAACAAATAAATAATCTATTAATAGTAATACCATTATTATTAATAATCATATTAACTAATGTCTACTACAACTTCTTATAAACAAAATAGATTGACATATTTTATATATAAAAGTTAATATCTTATATTTATTTTTAAACTAAATGATAACAAATATATATATTAAAGAAACTTTAATAAATAAAAATAATTTTAAACTAGATTTTAAACTTCCTTTATATATTTTAATATATTTAATTTATATTAAATAAAATATAAATAAATAACATTTTAAAAACTAAAAATTTTAAAAAAAAAATTTAAAATGCATGTTAATGGGGGGAGTGGGCCCCATGCCCCCCTCCTTCACCTTTGTTTTCGGCGCCTCGATTGCCGAGGCGGTCCGTGACTACCACCGACAATACGTGTTGCCAAGGCAGTCCATGACTACCTTACAATAGTTCATGGGCAACATGGTTTCTTGGCTATCGTTGGGGGGGGGGGGGTGTGGGGTGGAGCATACCACCCCCCAAAAAACATTAATTTTTTTTTTAATTGCTTTTTTTTAAAATAAGATTTTTAAAACACTTTCTTTCCCAAAGCAAGTTTTAATTTTTTTTAAACAATTTTCAAAAATGGAAATTATGAAAGGACTTTTTTTTTGTCTTTTCCTCATTTCTTTTCTTTTTGGGAATATTTTATTTTGACTGTTGTACTTTTTATCCACTATTTTTTTTTCAAAGAAGTTTATTTTTACAAACAATTAATTTTCCAAGGGAGATTTATTTTTCCTCCTTCAATAGTCTGAACTATAGTACAAATTGATTTATCATTTTCTAGGAGTTTTATAATGAATTTTCCTATGAAATTTGATCATAACCCTACTATGCCAAGTCATTGTAAATAATAGAAAAATCAACTCTAGGATTTTTCTAAATACGTGAAATCACAGAAATACAACTAAACACCTACTAACCATAATGAATCAAAATACATCTATTCAAACATAGAAAACCATATATTGCAAAATTGAAACCAACAAAGAGATCACAAACCCTACCTTAGATCCAATGCAAGAAACTGAGAATTATGCCTTTGAAGATTGTAGAACCTTGAATCCTCCAAGAAAAAGCAATCCAAGAATGCACACAAAGCTTCAATACAACATGCAACCACAAAATCCCCAAATTCTCCAATATGCCATGAACACACAAAAGATCTCCAAATTCCTTCACCAAAAACATGTTATGACCACATGAGAAGAGAATTATCCTAAAGAGAATCAACTTCCACCTTTCATGCCAACCCTAATGACAACACACCAGTCAATCCCTAAAAAGACTCAACTCAAAATTGAAAGAAAATGCCAATTAAATAATTAAAATATCTTTTAATTGCCCAACTCAACTTTGACTCCTAAAATCAAGTTGTAATTTTTGAATTCAATTTACTTTTTTAACAAAATCATGCACATGTAATTAATTAAATATTAAATTAAATAAATTAAATATTTAAAGCACAATAATCCATGCAATCAAATATTTAATTATTTAATAAAGAATAAAAGCATATTTAATCTAATTTCTAATTAAATATTCAATTAAATCCCAATATTCAATATTTGCACTTTAATTAATTTCTTCAATTTAACATAGGTATTAAATTTAATTTTCAATTAATTAAACACCCTATATTTAATAATTAATTCCAACAATATTCCATTCAATAAATCACACGATAAACCACACAATATCAATACACTCACTGAAATCAATAAAATCAAACTCAAACACACTCAAGGATGGGATCCCTGAATTCATGTCAACTAGATGAATTCCGGTAGGGTAGTCAACTAATACTCATCCAATACTTAGGAAAATATAAAAGGTTTAGGGTAGGATTTAGGACCTGAATACTATCTCCCCTCTCTTACCATTGAGATATTGTGATAGGGCATGCTCACTCCTGCCAATTCAGGGAAGACGTAGCCTAGTATCTGCAAACCTGTCATCACAAAGATTAAAATACATGCATATATAATATGATAAATAATGGTTGAGACTATTTTATCATGTGGATCTCGCCGAAGCAAGTAACTACATCTCTGTCCCATACCATATCAAGCACATCAAACAATAATACAAAACATGCAAAATATCCATGACCGTATAGAAATAGGGTCGGTATTGTTAGAAAACCATAATCCAAAATAAATCCTAACATATACTTAAGCATCATGAAATAACCATAAATCACATGTACACTGAAGATATAACATACCAGTCAATGGATAAATAACATAAGGAAATTCAATACATAAATATCCTAAAACCATCTAAAATAAACCACACATACATAAAAAGGCCTAAAAGAGTTCTGCAACTTAAAAATGAAGAGAAAACTAAGAGGTGGGTAATACATCCTCCTCCCCTAAAACTAGGCTTACTCCTGGAATCCTACAACAAAGATAGAGATAAGAATCCCTCAACACAAAACATCCAACCAAGTCACAAGAGACTCAAAGTGTGGATCCCATAGGACCCTTCACGGGTCTCTAATTTGAACACTGGGGATCATTCCCCACTGTAGGAATATAGAAGCTATCCGTTAGTTCTCTACACACAGCCCCACTCATAAGAGCATGATACATAGCTAGAGGATGATCAAATGCTGCATACGCTCCGTGAGACATACCAACATTACTAATTGTACGCTCAGACATTGATGGCCTCTGTCTTGAGAAATGCAGTGCATGCTGAGGATAATTGACTGCAATATGCCCAAACTATCCATAGGTAAAGCAAGCTCCTCTACTACCACCTCCTCTAAATGAAGGTGCACTAGACTGGTGGACACTAGCCCTACTGCTATCCTGATGCACACTCTATGCTGGTCGAACTGTCCGATTGCACTTTTTGCATTGAATATCATGGAAATTACTAAACCGAGGACCACTAAAAGTAGGAGGATTGTTTCCTCCTTGCTACTGAGACTGATTACTGTTTGGAATAGTAGAAGGACCTCTATAATTTCCAACTCCCTGAGAATGATTACCTCTAAAACCAGAAGTAGGTTCTCTAGACTATGCTCCTAGCTGACCACCATGGCCCAAAGCTAGATTTGCCTCTGCAAGGGTAGCTTTAATGACTACTTCTATGAGGGTTGTAGGCTCAAAGAGTCTAACTTATCCAATGATGTGTTCATTGAGCCCCCTAACAAAGTGTTGAATCATTAGGGTCGAATCATGACCATAACCTGCATACTACTTGAGCTCAAAAAATTGACGCTCATAATCTACTATGGACAATGTCAATTGCCTCAGATTATGGAACTCATCCACTCGCTACTGCCTCCGCTAAAAAGAAAGGAAGCGATCTTGGAAGTTTTCAAGGAACAACTAAGGGGTGCATGGAAAAAATCCTCTCTAATGCAATAAGCCATGTATCAACTTCAAACCCTATTCTTTTCCCATCAAAGGGAGTAGGTGGCACTCTCATGAGATCCCTCATATGGTTTTCTACCACTACATTAGGATCCAATGTGATGGTCCTCCTTAGAGGGCTCCTAGGTTTCACCGTCTCTCTCTTCTCTATCTGAGAATGATGAGAAGCATCCTTCTCCACTCTAACCTTCTTAGGAATATGATTCAGTAACTCCTGCAATAACTACCTAATGTCTAGCTCTCCAATACCAGACTGACGCTCTTCCCTCTACTCCGCTCTACTATACTGGTGAGCACTATCTTGAGTAACACTCATAGAAGGACTATGATCCGTACCCCTTTTATAGCCACCAACTCATCCTCTACCACTACCTCTAGCAGCTCTAGTCTCAGGCATAATTCCTAAAGAAACTAGAGAACCAAACCACAACTCAGAACTAACATTGAAACCAAATAAAAATCAAAAGGAAACAATAATCACAAAACAATGGTTTAATATACATTAGAGTTTTATGTCTATGTTTGTTTCAAGTTTGAAACCAAAAGAAAACTAATGGGTGCACAAATTTCCTAGAGCTTCCAGTGTAGAAATGTGGGCTCTAATACCAAGTGTAATGCCCTGCCAGGGAACCCAGGAGAACTAACCTAAAATTGACGCTAAGTTAACAGGATAATTTTTTTTTAAATGTTTATAAACAACAATGATAACAATGCGGAAGAAACACAATGAAGCACATGACATACATAAGTAAAATTCATACATAAATAACCTTTATTGAGCGTTCCTTAACGTAGAATTACTTAAGATAAATAATCTATGAGGTCAACTATAAATAACTAACTTAAAGGACACATCAACTAAATCCAATAATATACATCTCATATAATAAGATCACATATACATATGATACCCAAGGTATACCACCTAATCAACATCCACTGCACAAGTTGCAGGGTATGTAATAATACAAAACAATACAATATAATACATCCTCCAAAGGATGATAACCGATATCCACATATGGTACAAGTATACAACTCATGTAACTGAACAAGTCTCCAGAAGACTAAGAAAATAGAACTGCAACAAGGATCATCCAAGCATAAAGAAGAACCATCAAAATCTCAATGGTAATAAGAATCACTATGACACGACCGCATGCAACCAAAGGTCCACTCCCACCATGCTGAGGAGATAATAGCAGGCCCACTCACATGGGTATAAAACAAGAATGCAAACATCAAGGTATACAAGACATCATACAAATATGCAAAGGAAGATCCTAGAAGTTCTCTAATTCACAATAAGGAAATTTAAACAATACCATAGGTAACCGACATGTGTAGGATAACCTAATCTGTATATAGGGAAGTGTCATCACATAAGTCTATCCTTAAGTTACCCTAGTAGTCCCTCTTGGATCCCAACCCCCAAGTGACTCTATGTGGCTCAGTAATCCTTTCGTGAAGACAAGGATCCTAACTCTCCCATCCTAGCATGTAATAAACTCAAGACATGGGTAGAGACCCAGTTATTTTATTATTTCATTTTAAAACCCCTTAATGTTTCATATTTTCACTTATTAAGTAACTTTCCAATGAGATACCCTAGTAACCACTTAGAGCCATGGACCCGTTGCAAGCCACTTCCCCTCTATACACTTAGTTAACCTACCTAGGCTCATAACTAAATACATGAAGGTAATACATAAATCTAAAATCACATCCTGCCCATATAGGAGTGCATTGGTTCTCAAATAACCATAACAATTAACAATACCCTCATAAGATCATAAAATATCACTTAACCGACTTAGGTTGGGTATAGGGTATCAAGACCATGACAACATCACTGAAAAAATGCACTGAAATCATACAAGATACCATGAAGCAACAAAACCCCAAAACCTCTGGTTTTACATCCTAAAGGTCATCTATCTGAAACATATAACCAAAAGAGAAATCATCTCATACAAGGAAAGCATACATATTTTGTTTTCAATATTAACTCAAAACACAACATGACATAATAAATGCATTTCAAAAAATACTACTCAATCATAGTGATAGCATAATGATATTTACATCTTTAACAAGACTTAATTCAAACTTCAGTGATAACAAAATTACAACATTGAGATAAAATCATGATAAACAAATTTATAACCTCCTGTTATGCAAATTCGTTTATCATTTAAAATTACTAACAAATTGTAATTAAATTTTTAAAGAAAACGCACAATAAAAATTCCTATAGGTTAATTTATAAAAACCATCATATAAATTAACCTATTTAAATAATTACTAAATTTGACTATAATTACATCATGTATCCAAAATACAATGTATAAGCCATTATAGACATAAATATTCCAAATATTAATATGATTATATAGAGAAAAACACTATAAATGAATAAATAATCTATTAATAATAATAACATTATTATTAATAATCATATTAACTAATGTCTACTACAACTTCTTATAAGCAAAATTGTGAGGCCTACCCCAGTCTGACATAATCTTAACACTACTTCTCATTTATATGTTCTCTTGTCGATACAAATTTTGTTATAGTCAGACTTTTGGGACACATGTATTACTTTATGGATCCATGGAAACCTTTGCTTGTATACAAACACCTGATTATGTAATCGGGAAATCTATATAATACTCTATGTTAGTAATGCAAATTTCCCTACAGAACTTAGTTTTGATGGTTTTATTTATTGTATTAGTATGTGGATGTTAGATATAATCAAGATGCAAATTTATTAAAAGTTATGTTTATGCATGTGGAATAGATGCTGATATTGTTAAGTTCAATAATCTTTGATGCAAGTGTGAGTGAATGTGTGTTCAACTTACATTATGTATTCTATTATTTTTATGTTTTGATTTATTGGACCTACTGATGTGTGCAATGAGTGTGCAGG
>MU228049.1:1879850-1892182 GCA_018584345.1 Thuja plicata | reverse complement strand
AGTGGGGAGAGTAGATGGATTAGAGTCTTCCCTTCATTTATGACTCCTGATATTTTAGGAAGAATGCCTATATAAGGAAGGCCTTAGAGGGAGTTTTGGGTACACACCCACTCTCTACTTTTAGAGATAGATTCATTTGTAAGAGTAAGATTTGAGAGAAGGAGGAAGGATGAGAAGGAGAAGCTCTTCAAAAACCACCTTGCATTTACCATATCTTGGATTTGAGGTGAGTTTCCTAGTTACCATAGTTTAGAGTAGTTCTTGCTTACCTTTATGCATAGCTTGAGATATCCATGTTTAAAGTTTATGTTATTGTTTTCAGCTTCATGGGTTTTCATGAAGTTTACATGTTGTCTTGTATTTTATTTTGTAATTGATTGTATATGGTGTTCTTCAAGGCTTATTAACCCTTGGGAGGGTTGGGTAACCTTGATGGGGTGAAAGTTAGTGATCTACCCAAGTAGTACAGAGTCTCCCATGTGTGGAGGGATGTACATGGGTATATGGGTGCCCATGATGCCAAGAATTCCCAAGAAATTTGGGATTCATAAGAAATTGGAAGGCTTGAAAGCCATAACTTGTTTTGTGAAAGAAAGGTAAATTTACTCTAGTTGTCGTTAAAGGGCATGGAGGTGAAGGGTAGAAATCTGTACATGAGTCCATGTGTGGCCATGGAACAAGATTATATATGTGGTACTTAGGAATGTTGAGTCCATGTGTGGCCCATTCCTAGTGTACGTATTTTGTATTATTGGCTTTCTCCTCTTGTGGTAGTGATCTTTCACCCCTTTGTTTCAGGTCTTTTGGAGACCTATGTATATCCTTGGGTAATGGGTATTTTCTTGTGTTCCTATTTTCAGTTTCCTGGTTGTTATTTTCTACTATATGATGATTCTAGTTTTGAAAGCGTTAATATTAAATAAAATTACATAAATACAAAATAAAATAACATTTTAATTAAACAACAAAAAATTACAATTTTCCCTATAAATATTGAAAAATTTTAAACTCTAATTTTTTATTTTTCTTTGCTAATTTTTATACAAAAAATAAAAAGAATCAAACAAAAGATAAATTGCAAGTGTTGAGCATATCTGGAATTGAAAAATGGGATAGAGGGGGTTGTCGAAATCTCTGTGAATGTGTACCTATTATGTATCGTCACCTCTCTATGCTTGTCACCTGTTAAGATTAGATAAAAATGATCTTGATAGATTCATGTTGAAAAAATTAAATAATTTTATAAAATCTGTATGCATTTTCAAAAAATGTACTCATTGTGGCTTGAGAACCCAAAGAAAAATATGTACACATTTTAAAAAATATGTAAATCCATTTCAACTTTTTGGATCGAGCACCAGAACCTAAATGTGTACATTTCTTTTAAAATAGGTAACCATTTCTAGCGAGATTCTCAAGGTCAGAGAAACTTCCCCTGAATTGGGATTCAACTTCTTGCACTTACCCAAATGATGTAGGAGACATTTTAATCAAGTAGCAAGTAGTGGCAATAGCTTCAATCAAAAAAAATGTTCTAGGCTAGCACCACTCGACATACTCCTAGCCTTCTCCATCTACATCTAGTTCATCCTTTCTATGAATTCATTCTTCTATAGAGAATGTGGATTTATCTTATGTTTATGAATGCCATAATATTTAAAGAATCTATCAAAGTCATTAGAGAAAAATTATTGTCATTATTAGTCCTCAAACATTCTATTTTCCTTCCAATCTACAATTCAACCATTCCTTTAATTTTTTTAAATCGTCTAAAAACATCATATTTACTCTTTATAATATATGTCCATGTCCTTCTACTATAATCATCAATAAATCAAACATAATATGTGAATTGTCCAATGGAAGGAACATATATATGACCAAACACATTAGAATGAATTGTTAGAATTCGAAGAATTCAATCACCAAGATCCATTCTATGCAAAATACCTATCGGCAAAGCAAAGAATGGAGACACAACTCATAATGATCTGAAAGATGAAATATTCATTTAGAGAGAGAATAGAGAGAATTACAAAATAATTAATAATTACAAAGAGATCAATCCTCATAAAGGAGATCAAACAACAGAAGTTGGAGAAACCTAGGTTGCATGATAATAATTAATAAAAGAATTAATTATTATATGCCTAAAGTTTAGCTTAAGAAAACTAGAGATAAAAAGTGACTTAATAATTAAATCAATAATGATTTAATTAATAAGTGAAAAGGTGACTTAATAATTAAATTAATAATAATTTAATTAATAAGTGAAAATACCTTTTTAACTCTAACACCCCCCCTTAAGATAAACTTAGGGAGAAGCCAAAAACCTAGAAACAACTACTCAAAGTAGGAAATGGGTCCTGACAAAAAGGCATGATCAGGTACCCAAGTACAAAAAAATCTCTTTAAAGAGGAGAAATAGAGAAAACCACATGGGAAAAACTCTGCTCCAAAAAGAGATAAAGCCTAGTGAAGGACTAAAAGCCTCCAAACTAGAGAATGTCCCAAAAAATAGGAACAAAGATTAGGTAGAGAAGACTATAATTTTCACGAGTGCCCTAAAATGAAACTACTCAAATTTGGATGGAAAAAAGGAAAACATCAAAACTCAAAGATACAGATGGAAAAAAAAGCAAAGTCTAAAGAGATGATCAAAAGAAGAACACGTAGAACACCGCTAAAGCATGAAGCTACAAACACTGTCAAAGAATTGTTGGAAATGAGTTGAGTATCTGAGAGGGGAGGGGTGAATCAGTTACCACAAAAAAAAATCCAAGTCCCTTAGATGTCTTAATCAAACTTATCAATGTTACTCAATTAACAAAGACATTCTACTGTTACTCGGTTAACCAAGCAATCTTAAGATAATAAATGTGATTAACCTTTAGTGATTAAGTGTAGAAGAATAAAGCATAAAACAAATGACATGTACATATATGACACCAATATTTACCATGGAACCCAATTTGGGAAAACAACCAATTGCAACTAGTTACTATTTTTCACTCTTCTGAAGTGAGCCCTGTTAGGAGCCAACCTTGTTAAAGGTTACAAAATCATTTGTAAGGTGTGACCTTGTTAAAGGATTTAATCACCCTGTTAGGAGTGGGCTTGTTAGAGGTCTTCAGAAACTTCAATGTAGAAATTCTACCTTGTGAGAGGATTCATGAAAAGACTGTTAAGTCTACTCTGTAAAGAGATTTGGATCATTGCTACAATTGTTAGAGAGTAACAATGAGTTTTACCTATTTGAAGAAGTAACTATCTTTGCTAATTCAGATCTCTGTTCTGGCTTTAACTAGATCCTCACTGATCAAATATTATTTTGCAGCTCGGTTTTGATATTCTATCCTTAATCAGAACTCTCTCTTACTTCACCTTCATTCTTCATATCAAAGAACTCTTCTACTTCTACACATTCAATCCAAACTTGACCTTATATATATATATGATAGGCCTTATCAAGTTGGCTTCAATACCCTTCCAAATAAATAATAAAACTTAAGTTTGTCAACTACTATTGACCAATTAAACATAAAGTGTAAACTATTGTTACTCGACTGACACTAAATGCATCACTCGGTTGACATTATAATCCTTCGATGCCCAACTAATACTCAGTTGAAGATGAACTTACTATATTTCCTGAGTGAACTCGATTAGTGTACATAACTTCCTTCATTAACTGAAAAAACTGGTTAATACAGAAAATCATTACGTTTATGTAAACCTTTGTGTAACATCAATCACAATATACAATTTAAAAATTATCTTCAACAAGAATAACTGTTGGAACCTCCATTGAAATAGAATCTGATCAGGTAGAGAAGACTGTAATCTATATTAGTGCCCTAAAATGACACTATTCAAATCAGGATGGAAAACAAGGAAAATATTAAAACTCAAATATATAGATGAAAAAAAAAAACCAAAGTTTAAAGCCTCCAAAATAGGAATGAAAGAAGAGCGTACATATGGTAAATGATCCATCTCACCAAAATGCATAGGTACCTAGCCATTGCATCCACCTAGTACATAGGAACAAATATTAAATACATAGAATCACTCCATCAAACCAAGGAAGCATATAGAACCAACATGAAATACCCCCCATAATGTTGATCAGGGAGAGGCGTGATAGATACATTGAGTCAGACTGCTAATAGTAACTACATCATGAAGAATATACAAGCAAAAATAAAGGATGATGTTGAGGATGATCATTCACATGACATACATGAGGCTAATATTGTAGAAGGAACACTCAAAAAAGGTACACCAAACCCCCCATGGCACTTTATAATATAGTACGAGTATAATCAGACACAAAATGTGTAGGATCCCAAGCATGCATAATGGAACTTTATCTCAGTACGTTTGTAAGAAAGAAATTCTATAGAAATAGATGTCTACAAAACTCATGTAAGAAAATGATCCTAGGACCTAAAATGTCCAAGATATCCACAAGATTGTAAAAAAAAAAAAAACCTGAATAAAGTGTAGCTAGAGAATATTCTGGTAATGAGACCTATACATGAAGAAAGAGAATAGAACCAGGTTTCTCACGACATGCAGAAATCAAAAAATAGAGTTCGGAGGAGCAAGATATGGCAACCAGAGTGAAAAATGGAACCTTGACTTTGACTGGAAAAAAACCCTACAAGACTAAAAAATCAAAAAACCAAACCAAGAAAATTATATTGGGCTCGGAACAAGATTTTTGAAAATATCTTGTTTGGCGAAAAAATGTCTCCGTTTGCTCAAGATTTGAGAAAAAACTGAAGCAGGCTCTACAAAAAGAATAAATACAAGTGATCTAAGCTATCTATCCAACAAAGCTCCACTAAATCTATCAGTGCCACTAAATCTGGCAGAACTGCCAAAATTTTAGCTAAATTTAGCGGAGGAACCAACAAAAAAACATTTAAAAATATTTTTAAAAAAATAACAATTTGCCAGCATGGTGGCGTGAATTTTTAGGCGGCACCAAAATCAAGGTGGCATGAAAAATGAGACATTTTTTGTCTCAAAAAATATGCCAAGGTCATGCATGCAAAAAAGAGGACCCAGTTTTCAACCGTTTCCAAATTGTACGTGTCGTATATGGAAACAGGGGTTTTAGGGTGTTTTGAGTGCAACCGTGAGGTCAATTTTTGCCCAAAGTGCTCCAAAAAATAGCTCCCCTCTAGATCCACACAAAAACCTCTGAAAATTTGAAACCCTCGGCGGTACAAAAAATCTTTAAAAAACTCAAGAATGGGTAGCAACATCAATGCTCTACTACCAAGTTAAAATTCAATCACCAAGCTCTATTGTATGGAAAATACCTGTCACAAAAGAAAAGAATGGAGAAAAAACTCATAATGATCTGAAAGATGAAATATTCATTTAGATAGAGAATAGAGAAAAATACAAAAGAATTGATAATACAAAGATATCAATCCTTATAAAGGAGATCGAACATCAGAAGGTGGAGAAACCTAGGTTGCATGATAATAATTAATAATAGAATCAATTATTATATGCCTAAAGTTTACCTTAAGAGAACTAAAGATAAAATGTGACTTAATAATTAAATGAATAATGATATAATTAATAAGTGAAAGGGTGACTTAATAATTAAATCAATAATGATTTAATTAATAAGTGAAAATATCTTTTTCAAATCTAACATGAATAAGATCCAACACACCAAAAGATTTATGAGAACTTGAGAAAAATTAAACATGGTCTTAGGTATATGTAGGATCATGAGGGGCCAAAAAGTGGCTATACAGAAAAAAAAAGTATTTTTTATTTTCCCAAAAAATCAAAAAAATTGTGTTGACTTTTTAGTTGGCTTGGGTGTCAGTACATGTAGCCATGGAAAAAGCCAAAGCCGATTGGATATCTTAAACATATTGGATATTTGATATGCTTTGAATATGCAATTTATTTATATTAATATAAATATATATTTTTTATTAAGGAAAAAATGGGTTTTACAAGGACCTAAAACCACAAAGTAACAAGTTACAAAATATTAACATTAAAAGTACCCAAACGAAGGAAAATATACAAAAGGAACAAAACTATAAGGATAGCAGCTAAAACTATCAAAAAATAGAAAAAATCCAAAGGCACCTATAGAAATTAACCTAAAGATTTTAAAGTAAATGTAACCTCGGCTAAGAGATTTTTTATCTCTAGTATCACCTTCTTGAGTTTCTTGATCTCCCGAGTCGAGGTATCATCTTTTCTATTCAAATTGCCTCGATCCCTCCTTGAAGGGCTAGTTTCCTCATTCTTGTTCTTGTCCTTGTCAACCTCTAAATCCATGAAGAGAGAGCCCTAATGGGATTTTTCTAGTGTATCTAAAATAGTATTCATGGTAGAAGCTATCCTATTTACCACTTTGAGATTGTAATCCATAACGATGTTCATATTTTCCCTTATTTTTATATGTTCCTCCTCCATTCTTATTTCCTTCTTGAACTTGCCCATAATATCTATAGTTCTCTATAGACAATCTACCATAGTAGTCTTCTCCTCCTTAGTCCTTGAAACCTCATCAACCTTTTGAGAGACCTTTTTCTCTTCCCAAACCTCCAATTTTCTACTCACTACCTTGTATTTTATGATCAAATACTTGATCTCATTTAACACCCATTTGATGAGTCTGAAGTAATCCATGACCCCATTTATAGCTATAGAAAGTATGCCTGTGAGGAATTATTGGTCAGGCTTAAAGTAATGTTCTTCAGGTCATAAATCATTGGAAAAATTTGGGCTTTTTTTCTCTATCCATGGGCAATACGAAGAGTAAGAGTCATTAGAGGCTTGAGGGGCCTTGGAATTTTCCTTTGCGGAGTCCTTAGAATAGGACACCAATTTTTTCTTTGAATGTTCCTTCTTATTTACCTTATCTTTCTTAGAATTACTAACAGGGATTTTAACAGACTTGTCCTTCTTTCCCAAGGGATTACCCATAGAGGGATTATTTTGAACTTTCTTGGGAGAGGAAAAATCCTCCTCTTCCCAATTTGTATCTCACTCATTTTTATCCTCTAAAAGAGTAAAATCAAGGTTGTACCCCTTGAACTTTGAGATAGGGCTATAAGGGGATGGATTTGAATCAAAATTCTCATAAATTAAGAGGGGACCTATATGCAAGGAAACATACTTCCTAGGTTTTTTCTTAGGAACCTTAATATTGTATATCAGTGAAGAAAATGAATAGAAAGGTAAGGAAACCCTAACCTTATTGAGAAAGAGCTTGAGGAGAGAAAAATTGTAGTCATAGACCCTTGTAAATCTTCCACAAACCATGATATATTCCATGATAACTTTTAAAATATCCCTCCAAAGCGATTTGATATGCAAAGCTTCAAACTAGATATTTGATATTTTAACCAAATAATCCCTTTCTTCGTTAGGTTTAGGAAATTTTATGGTCTCTTCATCAAAGAAATTTCTTTCATGGAAGAACTTAACATCCTTCATAAATAGACCAATGATTTCCCCTATAGGATTCTCATCAATCTTTACCTTCCGTCCTAAAATCATAATTTCTTCATATTTATAATTATTTGAAAAATAATTAGTGACTTTAGGGTTGACACCATGGATTCTATTAAAGAATGGATCTAGACCACCTCTCACTATTAGCCTCCAGATATTGAGTTCATTTCTATACTTCTCACATTTTATCAGTTATGACTACTTGTTACCCCCCATGAAATCCATATCCACCTTTCTGGTAGCCACAGAACAAAAAACCAGAGCAATAAACCAGTAGCTCATCCAAAGCACCAATAAAACATGTCATCTTGAGTACGCAGTTGTCATAATAATGGAACCACAAATGATTTGCATGATGACAATGTACCTTGATTTAATCCATACCATCATAATTAAATGATGCAGCTTTCCCATTTAAAACATCATATTTCAGCAGGGCTTTTGCATCAACATCCAGCTCACTCTCACCCTACCACATATGTCATCCTTTTAAATTGACCCCTTAATTACAAAAGTGGTCAGCTACCTGATTAGCCTCCTTGAAATCATGGAATATTTTTGATGAACTATAACTGATTGAATGCTTGAAGATGTTAAGTTGATGATCACAGTGACATAAGAAAGTTAATGTAAGACATTAAATCAGTTAATGTATTGTACTGTCATTGATGTCAACTTGATATAATTTGTATGGTCATGGAAATATTGCTAAATAATTTAGATAACTGATGAATCAAAGGCTATTCTATCAATAAGGCATATAAGTCAAGTATTCACAAAGTGACTATATACATTGACAAAGTGCACCTCGATGGTCAGAGTAAAAGAGAAAAGTCATAGTGTTACCTGATGAGTAAATGCATAGCATTACCAACAAGAAAAGTCACAGTGTTTCCCGATGATAAAAGCAATAAGTAACCCGACAAACAAAATTACAGTGTTTCCCAATGGATGGAGATCCTAAAGACAACTGAAGTCACACCGATGGAACAATCAGTTATCACCGATGACTAACTAAAGTATTAACCCATAGAATAGAGAGTTCATAAATGAAAAATGCTTAGTTGTCAAGAGCTAAAAATAGACTTAACTGATACTTATCATTTTTTTTAATCAACAAGATAAATCTGGAGATAAGTAAAGGATTTAAAGATGCTTTGTCCAGTTGGCAAGAAGATCTCTATGAGATAAAACTAGATTTTTTCTTTAAATCTAATTGGCGAGATTTGTGGATCATGCCAAGATCAAGAAAGTCAAGAAATAGTTCTTGTCAGTTTCTCGTAATCTATCTCAATACGTGTGGTCTATCTTCTTCTTACAAACACTTGGTTCCTAGCTCACTATTAGGGCATTCTAACCCTCTGATGCTAGACCCATTTATTTCCACCAAACTCAAATGACACTTCCACCTAGACAAAATCACTTTAAAGTTTCAAGATACTACCTGACACTCTTGGGAAATGTTGACAAAAGTTGAGACACAACTTCATGGTTAACACAAGATGCAACAAGTTCACCTATATAGGATTGAAAGTGCCTCCTAAAACATCACACTTTCAAGGAGAAACATCTCGTAGTTCCCTACTCGATCTAGACTCTCTAGTAATGGATAGTGACACTCGTAGATGGAGTGAGGCTTTTGAGAATTATGACAATGGAAAATACCAAAAGCCCAAAGATACCGATGAAGAAGAACAACCCAAGTTCGACTGTCCTTTATTTGAGTCAGGCAATGAAGAGGACATCATTGAAGAGGAGTACAATAAACTCAAGCAAAGAAATAAATTCCAAAATATGACAAAAAATATAATTGGTGAGGATAAAGAAAAATACTTCCTCCATCTAGCGTCCACGGGTGTAAAATTACCCCTAGATTATGATGTGCAGAAACTCAAAGAAAAAGAGGTACCAACTCCTATATCCATTCTCACCAAGAAACTCACTTTGATGAAAATAGACCTTGTAAACCTCAAATAGGAGAAAGAGAAACCCAAAATAAAATACTCTTTGGATGCCATTTGTCCATTCCCTTTTGATAAGAATATCACGATGGTTCCATTCCCTCCCAATGTAGCACGGCCAAAGTATGACAAGTATACAGGAGAAACTGATCCACATGATCATGTTTGAGAGTTTTGTGCTCTTAGCATAGAGTACATGCATGAACCCACTTACCTCATACGACTATTTCCTGGAAGTCTAGGAGGCAACGCCATGCAATGGTTCTCAAAACTAAACCCTAAGGTAAAAAAATTTTGAAGAGATAATTCAATGATTTATCCAACACTACTCCTATAACATCCAACATGATGTGACTATGATGGACCTATGTAATACTAAACAAAAGACTGACGAATCATTTACACACTTCCTACAAAGATGGAGGAAAATCTTTGCACGATACTCAAGAGCTATCCCCGAATATGAGAAGATGGAAATCTTTGTCAATAACTTGGTACCAAAATTGAAGTACACATTACAAATGCAAGACTCTCCTAGTTTTGACAGGATGATTAAAAATTCCCTTTGCATCAAAGAAGTTATGGTCAGAAAGTGGGAGATCACTCTTCAAAGTGAAAAAAAACCTAACAACTCCAAGCCTAAATGGTGGAAATAGATCAAAAATATTGTCAATGATGGCGTATTAGACACATCCAATGTTGGCCCTAAACCTGAGGTATTCAATCTAACCAATAGTATGCAAGCAGGCAAGGATGCCAAGGTAACAACTCCCATACCCAAAGCAAACAATGATAATAGCAAGGGTTTGACATGGACTTCAAAACCTCAAAGAACATTTACTCCTTTGGAAGAGCCTCTTGAGACTATCTTAAAGACACTGCTAGACAACAAAGTTCTTACTATCCCAGATTCCAAACCATGGGAACCAATAGTCAAACCCAGATGGTGGGATGATAATTCCTACTGTGTCTTTCACAAGATCAAAGGACACAAGACTAATAATTGCCTTTAACTCAAACATTTCATTCAACACCTCATTGAAGGAGGTAAGATCAAAGTGGATGGACACACTACCAATGAAGATCATACAGCGTTCAATAAACCATTCCCTAACTATGACAAAGGGGAAACATCTAAAGTAAAAGGTAATGAAGTCAACTACACCTATTCCAATAATGACAATGTGATCAATATGCTAGACATTAAGACTGAATCAATTAATGTGGTCATGATCAAAGGTGTTTTATTCCACTCAAATGCAGTAACACGGAGCCAAGCACAGGTCATGATCAAAGGACCCAATTCTTCCCCAAAACTAGCATCAACGTCCAAGGTTCCTATCATTACTATTCCTAAACCAACAACAAAACACATGGTTACTATTCCTATAGCAAAGTATGACTTGGTAGACCAATTGCAATGAACTTCTACCAAAATTTCCATTTTTGAGTTGCTCAAAATATCCACAGTACATAGGGAAATCCTAGAAAAAGCTCTACATGCTGCTAACATCCCAAAGGATATTAATATAGACAAATTCCAAGCGATGGTGAATCATATCTCAGCACCACATTACCTCTCCTTTTCTAAAGAGGATGATAATTCATTGACACATCCACATAATCAACCCCTCCATATCGAATTCCTTGTCCATAAATCCTGTGTTAGATGCGTGTTGATAGATGGCGACGCATGATTGGATATTATTGATGACATGTAACTGATTGAATGTTTGATAATGTTAAGTTGAAGATGATGCAAGATATTAAATCAGTTAATGGTTTGTATTGTCATTAATGTCAACTTGATATCATCTATATGGTCATGCACATAATGCGAAAGACTTCAGAGAATCAATGGAACAAAGATTATGCTTTCAGCAATGCATAAAAGTCAAGTATTCACTAAGTGACAGACAACACTGACCAAGTGTACACCATCGGTAAAGGCAGAGAAAAAGTCACAGTGATAACCAAAGAGTAGAAGACAGTGTTTCCCGATGAAGAAAAATCATAGGATGCCCGACGAGAAAAATCCAATGATGCCTGATGGACAGAGATCCCAAAGCTAACTAGAGTTACACTAACAAAACTGGCAGTTGTCACTGATGATGAACTGCAGAATGATGGAATAGAGAGTTCAGAAAATGAGAAAATATCTAGCTGGCAGAGCTTAAGGATAGACTTAACTGGTTGTTTTACTTTTTTATTCAACTACAGTTAAGTAATTGATTTAAAGAAGATTTTTATAGTTGGCAAGAAGATAACTACGAGATAAATCAGGAGTTAAAGCCGTAAATCAAATTGGCTGGATTGTTTTTCATGCCAAGAATCAAGAATTAAGGAATATCATGTCTATATAAGAGACAAGCATAATTCATTTCCACAATCACTAGCAATCACATACATGGAAGGGGAGTGAATAGAAAGAGGATGCTGATGAGAAACTAATGAAGGATAACTTCATTCAGTCTTGATCAATCAAGCTAAGGGAGAGCTAAAGAATTCTACAGACACCAACGAACAATGAAGCATAGCATCACAAATAAAAAAGTGTGGAGCACAAGGAATTGAATTGATACATTGATCAGAGAGGTATTGTACTTAAATAGATCTAAAAATCTGCAATTCAAAGTTGCATTAGAAACATATCATAGTGTTTCAGTTTAACCATTGACGCATCAAGTCTCTTAACAAAGCAGGACTTAACAGTCTTCTATAATTGTGGTATATCCTATCATATTGCCAAAAAGGTTGATTCATGAAAGTAGCATTGAAATTGCATAAAGCCTATTGACAGCCTAAGAAGAAGGTTGATTCAAGGATGGTAGCAAGATTTTCCTAAAGCCTATTGACAGTCTAAGA
>MU228049.1:1830559-1848818 GCA_018584345.1 Thuja plicata | reverse complement strand
AGTTTGATCTTTAGGTTGGGAGGAGTCCACAACCCCATCATTAACCACTTGTTTGTTCCTATTCCAATGTGAGTTCTTCCCTTTATCCTTGGTAGGGTTGTTATTTTGACCATTGTTGTTGTTGTTTACATGTTTGGTCAAAAGTCCTTGTTCTTTTAAAACATCTTCAGTTCTACATGTGGTTTCAACCACGGTGTCAAAGGAATCAAAGCCCATATTCCTAACTTCATACCACATTTTGGGAACCAATTTTCTAACAAGGATATCAATCTTTTCATTTTTAGGAATGGTTCTAGAGTAGTGAGAGCATTATCATCTCCAACTTTGCAAGAAAGTAACAAAGGATTCCCCTTGATTTTTCTTTAAATTGCATAAGTCCAACATGGTGATTGATCTTGAAAGATTGTATGCAAAGTGTATAAAAAATCTGTGAACAAGTTCTTTGAAAGACTTAATGGGGGGAGTTATGTTGGTAAACCATTCCATTGCTTGACCCTTAAGACTCCTTGGGAACAATCTCATGAGGTATGAGTCATCTTGATGGAAATCAAAACTTGTGGTTATAAACTAGCACACATGATCATGTGGATCTCCATTCCTTGATGGATCTCAACCTTTCTAGGGAACTCTTTCATGTTAATACTTTTGTAAAAAGGATTAGGACAAATTGAATCTAGCGAGAATGAATTATTGGGTGCTAACATCTTTTCCATCATGTTCTTAAGTTGTTTGATTTCCTCTTCTTGAGATGGGCCTTGCTTATTAATCTTCTTATCCACATCAAATTTGTAGGCGACTCTAGCACCCTTGTTGATTAAACTCTCTAGGAACTTGTCTTTGTTCTGCTCTAAATATTTCTCCACATATTGCTGGAAAAGTGATTCTTGTTGCATTTTCATGAAGTCCTGGGAGGTGAGGTCAAAACTTGAACTACTACCCCCATATTGTGAACCATGATGAGAACATTGTGATGGTTGTCTTGAGTACCTATGAGGTGTTTGTCTCCTATAATGATCATGTCTTGAGGCCCTTCTTCCTCTAGGGCTAGGAGATCGCGAAGGTGTTCTTGAACAACTTCTACTTTGGGGACTCTTAGGAGGGGTGGATGGAGAAGAGATATTTCCACCACCAACATGCATATTGTTGAATTTATCATTGTGTTGTTGGGCCAAGAGTCTGTCTTTCTCTTCTTGGTAGGCCTTCCTTTCCATTTTCAACAAATTTTTTCTCTCCAACTCTGGGAGTCTAAATTTCTCTTCCTTTCTAGCTTGTCCATCTAGGAAGGCTTTCTTTTCATGCTCAATTCTCTCGAGTCTTTCACTCATGTATCTTGAAGGAATTTTGGGTGGTGAACTTGGTCCTAAATGTCTAAACAAGTCATTGGTATATGTTGTGTCACCCGAGTATCATAAGGCTCATCATTTTGGTTGTCATGATGAAATTGTGCTTCTTGATAGGCTCGTTGCTTATCTCTTTCAGCCCTTTGGTGTGCATCCATATATCTAGTTGAGATAAGGGGTGAGAATGATCAATGTCCATGAGAGGAATGGCCAACTGGAATGGAATCTCTATGTTTCTCAAATATATCATCAAGACATTTATCCATATCCTCCCTATCTCGTCAAGACAATGTGTAACTCATATCCATGTCTGAATGAGATGATGCTAAGGGGGTACTCAACTCACTAAGGTGACTCTTGGAGTCAAACCAAACTTTAGAATTGTTCCTAGGTGATTGATAAAATATGGGTTCTTTTCCCTTACATTTTTAGCGAGTTTGAACTAAGGGTAATTGGTTAAAAACAACTTGAGGTTGCTTTCGCTTATTTACTTGATATCTTGTTGTAACTAGCATGAAAGAAAAGGTACTAGGTGATAGGATGACCCTAAGAAACATTGGTACCAAACTAGGATAGTAAAAGAACTCACCTGTCCAAAAGAGAGGTGATAAGATAGAATTTAGCAAGAGGTATAAACCAACACTGCCACAGAGGTGCCCAATAAATGGGTGAATACCCTAACACATATGGATCAGGAGGATGATTTACCCAAGTTATATTAATTGAATTTGATTTTTGTATGGAAGTGAATGGACAAGAGATTAATAAGACTCTCCAAGTGTGTTATCAGAGGATCTAAAGGTTTATCTTCTCATCAAGGAAAGTTTCTAGCTCACCAACTCCAAGCAAGGTCACTTGTGAAACCAAAGATTACTAGTTCAAGAGGTCAAAATGCAAGAATCCAAAGTTTAAACAAGATTCTAATAGTGGGGTAAGTGACCTAATCTGATCTGGATCAACCTAGGAAGACTGAAGATGATAGGATAGCAAAAATGAGCAAGTTGATAGTTTAAAACTTAAGAATGCAAATTTGTTGATTGTTTTGGTGTTTGTCTTAATGTTTGGGTGTATGTTTTGATCTTTCACTCATGCAAGACACATCAAGAAAATTATTTGTTGTAAAAGAAATAGTCACATCACAAACTAGGTAAGCCAGGACAATATCTATTGAATTCCCACTTGAATTGAAGTTCAGCCACGCTTACTCATAGCGGACAAATTAGAAGCTTGGAGGCACAGGCTCATCCTTACATGTGCACTCACTTCTCAGGCACACCAAGCTTCAAAACCCAAGAGAATTTCTTCCCAAAGGATTGTTGTCTTTACTAAGAGCTGTGAAAATGTGAAACATCTTAGTTGGTCTCTAACCTTCTGCGCCAATAGATAGAGGGTTTTTGGTCACTAAAAAAAAGTTTGTAGTCAAGGAATCCATTCAGGTGGTTGTGATCAAGTCATTTTCCCAATTAAGGGGGCTCTCCCAATCCTTTCAAAGAAAGGTTTTTACCTTAACAATGTAGGGACTTTAACGCACCACTGGGGTACTAGAGAAGATTTTGGTTGCCACAATGAATTCACACCTATCTACTATGAGACTAATCACAATGGCATTTTTTATATACTGGTTCAGAAGGGCTTGGCTTTAGCCTATTACCAGTTGGGAAATCCACTCTCACTGGCTCTTTTAAAGCACTTGGGAGGTAGCCACACTAAAAGAATTATATGAGTTTCTCTTACACCCAAGATCCACAAAGGCAAGGGGAGAGGATACGTTCATATAATTCTTAGAATTACAATCTAAAAGACACTTCAAACACATAAGAAAATGACAATAATGTTTTTGGATTTATGATCATCCCAAAAGGGAGAGAGCATAGTTTCCTGACATTATTTCCATTCCTAAAAATACCAAATAGAAGTTCATTTTAGAATTTTTGCATGTGGGTTCCTATTTTAATAAAACAAAACAAAATGCAAGCACAATATTTAGTGTGCTATCGATCAAGGCAACCTACAAGATGATTCATTAGTATTCTTTGTTTGATTCTTCTTTTTCAACGTCCTTCAAACCACTGTTAGGCTGTAATCAAAGATAAGCATCAAGAACAATAAAGCCAAAGATTGGTCAGCATTAGAAAAATCATAAAATTAGAAATCTGATTGCATATTCAAAAAGTAGATGCAAAATCATGCACTTTCAAAAAAAGTTGCACTCAAAAATAATATCGTATGAGCCCGTACGAGGCTTCAGAAGTTGCAAAATAGAGGATTAGATAGGTACAATGATCAAAACCTAAAATTTATGATAAATCTGTGACTAAAATCTATAAAATAAGAACAACCCAGAAATCTTCAGACAATTCTACCCAAAATAAAAAAAAAATTGCACTCAATTTGGACCTATAATGAGCAAAATATGATCGTATGAAGTTAGACTACAATTTTAAAAACTCCAATGGTGAAGGAAAAGACTTTTCAAACCCTGCTGACGTTAGCAGACTGCGAGCTTAAATTTGACGGGCTGGGGGCTGTCACAGAAGGCCCAAATTTTGATGGTCATATGTCCATCAAATTTAACATAGTAAAAAAATCTAATTTTAGATTTTTATTTTTTAGATTTTTTTTTCAAAAATCTGCCTCGGGCTACGTGCAGAGATGATCCAAAATCTATCTCAATTTTTGTGCAATTTTTTTTGGGAAAAAATATTTGCCACATATTTGACTATGGGCAATTTTATAGTCATTTTCAATCGAAACAATGATCTAGACGTGATGGTGGGGTCAGGTTTGGCTCAAAATGAAAGCTTTAAAAACATTGAGAGAATAATAGATAGAAAATAGAAGAAATTTTCAAATGTGATGACAGAAATGGATGTTCTACCCCACGGTGGGTGTAAAAAATGTGTGCTAAAAATGTGTCACACTTCTATGAATCATTATATCCAAGATCACTCAAGAATGAGGTCTCAAATGGTGACTCATAGCACTCTATTCATGGAGTGCAAAGGTGTGTGATGGAGGCCCTTAGATTGACCTAGTTTGTACCCCTACAAGTACACCATAAAACAAGAGATTCTATATGATAATGCATGATTTTCTCTATATGATAACAATACATGATTATTCTATGAAAGGAAATATGAATGCAAAATTAATCAATGAAATAAAATATGAGTTTAATCTAAAATGCGAATGCAAAATTAATCTAAATGAATTGCCATGAATGCATGAGAGAAGAAGACAAGAAGAGAGAAGTTGCAATATCCAAGCTCAAGTGCTCAAATTCTCCTCCAAAATTGCTCTCTAATCCTGCAGCATAACAATAAACTAAAGAATGTGTGTGTTTTTTAATTATCGTAATTATGCAAATGAGAAGAAGAGGCTTCCTTATAAAGAGAAATGGATGGTGGAGATTAAGAGGTAAAAAAAAATGAAAATAAAGCAATGGTGGAGATTAAATCTTGGTTGATCCATGTGCTTTAAATCTTCAAAAGGAAAGATCAATGGGCTATGATTAAGAGGCAAAAAAAGCCCACCACTTAGGAAGATGTAGAGGAAAAAAGATTTTTATTTATTTTTTATTTGATTTATTTCATTTTTTTATCAAAAAGACAGCTTTAAGTGGGGATTTTATTTATTTAAAAGGGGAATTTTCTTTCAATTAAATAAGATAAGATTATTTAATTAGAAGAGGGATATTAATTAAATAAGATAAAATCATTTAATTAAAAGGGGATATTTTAATTAAATAAGATTATTTCATTTAAGAGATATTTTCTTTTATTTAAATAAGATTATTTCATTTAATAAACATATATGTTTTCTTTTAATTAAATAATATTATTGAAAAAATTATCAAACCTCAGGAAATGTTGAAATAATTAAATTAAATATGATTTGATCAAGGAAATTGATTTGAATTGAAAATGTTGCAAAGCATTGATTCAAGAATTTGATAAATTGATAAAATGATAAATGGGGCCCATAGTCTAGGCGACCATTTTAGGGTGCATACACCTAAACATAGATTGATTATGACTCTTTTATAAACCCATGATGTTTTTAGTGGGGGTATCTAAGCAGTTATGAATTTTATTTGATTGATTCACTATTGATAGTTGTTATGTCTTTCAGTTACTCCATGATGTATGTGCAAAGACAAAGAGTCGCAAGGACAGGGGACATAATGTTTTCTTGGTTTTCTATGTATGGTGATTGTTTCAAATGATCCTATAAATTTTACCTAACTTAGATGTTTATGGTAAGAGCTTCCACTATGGGTGGATAGCCGCATATATCTCGATCTTTGTTATGTGTAAACTATGGTGAGGTTGACACAATTTCCTTATTTATTTTCTACAATCAGATTCTCACTAAGGTATACGAAGCATAATGTACCCAAGGATATGAATTTTCAAGGTCATTGCGGGTCCAATATCTTGCCTTAAAATAGAATCAAGTATATTAAAAGGAAGGTGATTATCTTGTTGTCCTGGCTTCTATGCCTTGATGCCTAAGTCTATTTCTGACATTTCAATACAACATAGTATTCATACTTTCATAATATCAGTGGGTATTAGTGATGGTTGTACTATTAGGTGGTATCCATTCCAAAAAGTGCCCAATGATGATAAAAAGCTACAAATATCTACAAATCAATGACAAGTCTTAAGAGTCTACATATAGCTGCATTTAAAGATTGCATGACGCATTTGTGAAAGAAGTTAATAAGCATAGGAAATTTGTGCTTAAAAATGATTTCTATATCCAAGTCAAGTACATCCATCACTGATATTTATATCATTGCACATTCATAGAATACATTTTTCATTCATAAAATGAGGTAGAAAGAAAATATGAAAACAAAGCTTTTATGCATCTTACATCTTAAGTACATTCATACATTATAAAATTCAATAAAGAAAAATCAAAAACATACATTTGCATATTCACATAGGCTCATTTGCAACATATTTATATCAGTGATAAATCTACAAAAATGATGTCATCATCTAAATCTACCTCATCAAGAGACCAAGATATCATCACATGTGCAAATAAATCCATCAAAGCAAGAAACAAATCAAGAAACATGTCAGAATCAAGAACATGTGTCATTTACAAAAGTAGGATCTCAGCAGGATCTAGATATACAAATATATATACAACATCAGCTCTAGCTACCCCCCTCTCCCTGATCTGGAGGAGGAGGAGGAGGTGGTACAAATGGAGGAGAAGGAGGCATCGCCCCCTCTGACTGCTGAGCCAACCGTGAAAATGATGCTTCTCTCTGCCTATTTGGCACTGCTGCATGATAAAGAGCGTAATAATAAGTCACTCTCTGGCCCTGATGAATCATAGTACAAGCATGTGTATCTCATTCTATCCTGAGCCTCTCTAGCCATGCATCTTTCTCTACTCTTAGTCTCTCTAGCTGTGTATCTCGATCAGCAAGCAAAGCATCTGCTACTATAATCTTGGCCTCTGCTGCAGTAGCTCTAGCCTCTAAATCTATAATCCAAGCCCTAAGTTTCTCTCTCTCCTACTCACACTGAGAAAGTGGATCTCTATCTCTGCCAGAGATCCCCTACCTGAATCCTGTCCTGAGGCCCTATCCTGTGATCTGTCAGGCTGTCTTTGCCCCTGCTTCCTTTGTTGCCTCTATTGATCCCTTGTAAGTAATGGACCTGTCTAACTGGGGAGCCATAAATCTAAATCAGGTGTGTCGACCCTCTCCACTCCTACTAGAAACATCTGCGTGGCCATCCACTGTGCCACCACCCCTATAATCTCCACCATCGTCCCCCTCATCTGGAGGAGGACATCTCCCATCCCTACCTCCATCTCTGCTACCATCTCTCCCTCCATGTCAGCCACCACCCCTGTCTCTCTGAGCTCCTCCTCTCCCTCTGGTGGGATGATCATCAGGATCATAATCTAGTGGCTCCTCTATGCAAGGAATGACCTCCTCTGGTGTTGTGAAATGAGGAAATAGATGGTGAAGCATCTCTATTGTATAACCATCTAAGAAGCCTGCATCTGCAACATCCGGGTGGAGATTCCAGTCTACTCCAACCATATCACAAATCTCCTAATGGGTAGTCTCATAAATCAACTAATCACCCCACAATGGTACCTAATCTTGGATCCAAACATATTTAGTAATATCCTGGGTCCTGCCCTGCCATCGGTCGTACTATCTGAGAACTCGAGAGACCATGAAACATTCTACAACATATCTAGTCTATAAGATAAGATACCTGCTCTGGAATAAATATGGCACCTGAAGAGCATCTAAAGTCCACTCCTCACAGTCTAAATATAGTTGCCAAACAACCTCAGTCATATCATTGAAGAGCCGCCGCCAGTACTCTACCTTTCCCAGATGGGGCTATTGAATATAACCTGCATACATATATACATAGGCTTGCTCTAGGGCCCACTATCTATCTACTATCAGTTGTGTAACAGGGATGTGCTCCCAGGCCCAGATCTAAAGAATCAATATACCTACAGTCATGCTCTGAGTATAATGATATATGATCTCATGCAACTCTCGATACATATGGGCTAAGATGCAACTGCCCCATACAAATCTCCATCTGTGGATGACCATCTTCTCTAGCATGTCCACCCATCTGACCAAAAATCCATGCTAACCTCTGTCGGGCATTAGGATGCCACCTATAAAACCTGCTAAGTACACAGATAATTGATCATAATGATCAACCATATAGTCCCATGAAAGGTATTTGTGATCAATGGTGTCATCCTGGAAATATCCACAAGATACACCAATCACCACAGCCGATCTCGCCTCAAAGCATACCTCATGACCAATAATTGGCACACACAATATCCACCATACGTCCTCAGGAGTAACTCTAATCTCCCCAGTCAGGAGATGGAAGGTGTTGTGCTTTGAGTGCCATCTCTCGGTAAGAGCAGTCAACAACCCTTGGTTTACCCCTATCTCGGGTAAACCTATAAAAGACCATAATCCATAATGGACTACTGTCGCATTCTCATCTACTGATAATAATCTAGACAAGGCAAGCACACGACCTGGATATGTGCCTCTAAAAGAAACTACCTCAAAATATGCATGTTTTTGACAAATACAAAGATAAAATTAGTGTTTTATCTACAAAAAATATGCAGACTCCTGATCAGCTAAGTAATTCAAAGTCTGTGACAAGCAAATAGATGAAAATGGCTAAGTTCCTAAGTCTACAAATGAGATGCAATCCTGAAATGGCAGGGTACGATCTCTTTTACTGGATGTGATCCTGGAAATACAAGATGTGATTCAAACCATGGGGTGCGATCCTCAAAATATGGGATGTGATCCTAAAAATAGGGTACGATCTTGAAAGGATAGGGTACAACACAGCCAAATTTGAACTAAAAACAAGGTAAAAACTAACAAACAAGATGCGATCTAGGACATCCTAGATGCGATGCTAAAATTGAGAAAAATGGATACAATTCAGGATATGTCAGATGCGACCCGGGTTTGATAGGGTGTGATCCAGAATCCTAGATGTGATCCAGAATTCAATAGCCTGTAAAGGCTATTAAAATGCGTAAAAATCAAATTTGCAAAGTTTACAAGGTCATTTTACGAGCACTTACCAGAGGTGGGTAGTCTGTCAAGCGCTGGTGTCGATGGCTCATCTCGAAATGATGCTTCCTCACAGGGACCACCATCTTCTCTATAGAGCTCTCGAATTTACTATGGATAAAAGTGAAAATGAATAGTAAAATGGTAATTTTTGAGGCTTATATTGGTCTTTTGAGCCATTTAGGAGTTCTAAAACTCCTCTCAGGCAACTAAAACTACATTTTTGTTCTCTTTTTAATCAATTAAGAACCAAATCAAAGGTGCCTAAGGTGTTTTAAGCAGCACAAAAACATTTTTATGATAATTCTTGAATATGCAAATTCGCTCCATTTGTTCTGAAAACCTGTCCAGGTTGCACATTTTATCATAAATCTTGGTCTGACGTCATTTTATCAATCTCACCACTCACATTTTCACATAATTAACTTGGTATACGATGTATTTATTTTTAAACACCCTCTCTTTTTCACTTCTTCTACTCTATTCTTTCTTGCCCAAACCACTTCCTGCAAGTGATATGTTCTTTCAACAGAGGGATTTTATTCTTTTCCTTCGATTTTGTTCCCGAGGGGGCATGATCACACTATTGTCAATTAAATTCTTTCTCAAAACAACATTAAAATGACTTTGTTATCAAACAACTAGGGGCATGATAGTTTCCTTGACTAATTTGGAACTGTTGGATACAAAGCTTTGGTTCTCATAAGCTAGATATCTTGTGTTTCCTCATTTTTTAAAAGATTCTTATTAAATCTCCTGGAAGCTTCATACTGGCTTTTGGACGACACCCAATTTTGAAATCAATATTACCAATCTTTGGACGACAGTCAAGTTCAAAATTGGTATCTTTAAAAATATTTTATTGACCTTTGGAAGATAACCAAATTCAAAGTCAATTCTATCAGTTTAGTTTGATCAAGTATGATACTGATCTCATCAGCCATTTCATTCGATCATGAGTGAGATTCTCAATCTTTCTGAAGTCAAACTCAAAAAAATTTCTTTGAATCAATGCGCTGCTCACACATCAATTCAAAGAGGGGTAAATGTAACCACCTGGATTTGGCTTGTTCTGACTATAGACCCTATTTTCCCTAAGTATGATCATACCCCCAATTATGTCATGACAATATTACCTTGGCATAATTCATTTTTAAATCAAATCAATTCATTACAATTAATTCAAATCAAATTCAAACATGGCTATAGTATTTAATCATAAAGGAATTAAATAAAACCCCTAAATCAATTGTTCACTTGCAAATGAACCCACTCCCCTAGCCTAATTAATTTAATTAAATTGGTTATAGTCCTATTGATTATTAAAAAGAAATTAATTGTTTAAATAATTAATATCCTATTTTCAAATGAGTTAAATAGGTTTAATTCATTTCATTAATATTCCTCTAAACCCCTAACCTAACCCACTTCAACCACTTTGACTCTGGGTTTGAACCTATCTCAACCCATTCACCCCATGCTAATCTAATTCTAATCCTAATTCTTTTCTAACCCACCTCCTAATGTTGTCACATTCTATTAAGGAGTAATTAAGGACTCCACCCACTTGAGAAAGTCAAGGAATCTCAAGATTCCTTTCTTCAAGTCTACTTTCTCAAGCCACCCTCTTACACCCTTCTCATGCTTCTTTAAGGCTCTCATTAATGCCTCATTAATGCAGATTCCTTAAGCCCATGTCTCCCCCATGCCTATTGAATGCCTTTGGCATTTATTTCTTCTTACACACCATTAATGAGATTTTCAACGCATTAATGCACCTTGTCCCCCCTTTCTCTCCTAGTCCTTCTATAAATAGAAGGGGGTTTTTAGCACAAAGGAGCCTTAATCTTAGATTAAAAATTGCACTGTTATGTTGTTAGAATAAACCTAGATTCATATCACATTTCATGTTTCATGTTTATGCATTGTTAGTTTCATGCTTTTTAGAGCTAGAATGCATGTTATTTAGATAGTTTTCTCATTTTAACTCAAATATTTCATGCTAGGATGTATATGTCACTCAAAAGAGGCATAATTTGAGGGATATTATGTTGTTTTTCATACTCTTCCTAGTTAGAAAGCAATAGGTCGATTTTAGTGGATTTATATGCTCATCTGACCTCTTTTTTGCTAATGCAATGATCTATTGAAGTGATGTGTCTTTCTTAAACAGGTACACAAATCACACACACAGTATCCTTTGTTCCTTCATCATGAGGTCCTAATACATCTATTGTAGACTCATCTGCTTGATCTTCCGTGCTCTCATCTCCTTCTACATTAATTTCAAAGTTAGCCTTGGTAGGTGAATATAGAATGGTGATTGTTGGCTTACCCTGCTCCTCGGCACCGAAACCTTATGTATCGTGAACTGTGATTGTGGCTGAGTTATCAAGTGTTGAATCCATAGTTGATGCATCATCAACATTTTTTGTTATTTCTTCCTCAAGAATATTAGGCTCATAAATGTCTTCTTTATTGTCAAGCTCTACTTGTCCAAATGTGCCTTCATCTGTGTTTTTATTCTTGTCAACTATCAGTCCAAAAATTGTCTTCCAGATTAATGTGCTCCATTGAAAAAATCCTTAA
This sequence comes from Thuja plicata, assembly GCA_018584345.1. Taxonomy (NCBI): domain Eukaryota; kingdom Viridiplantae; phylum Streptophyta; class Pinopsida; order Cupressales; family Cupressaceae; genus Thuja; species Thuja plicata. The sequence goes on along the minus strand of MU228049.1, from coordinate 1,837,268 downwards.
ACATCCTTCCTCAATATAGAATATAATCTCAATTTAGGAATAAAATTGTTCCTATATTGATCCATGAATTTTTTTCTTTGCTTTTGTGTCAAATCAGGCATCAGTTGGGCTAATGTGCCTTCTCTTATCTGTCTTTCAGTCTTAATGGAAAACTATCATCTCTCGTCAATCTTGTTGAACAATTCATCAGGGACAAGATTCCCAATTTCTAATGATGTTATCTTTTATGATCCTAACATTTCTATCATTGCCTCCTCTATCTTTGCGTTATCAACTATACTCAACTTTTCAAACTTAATGAATTTAAATCCTGAAAAACCTACGAAACTTATGATGTTATAGTAAATTTCATCCACATTTTTTGGATGCTTATGTGTGGCCACCTTGAATTTTTTGATATTATCTATGTTTTTCATCTCCTCATATCCATCATCTTTCTCCAATAGATATCTTCTTGGTTTCTTCTTAGGGTGACTCAGCTCAACCTTAATTTGAACTTATTTTCTTTTCCCAGAGCTCTCCCCTTCAACTTTCTTTACTAAGATTTTATTTTATGGCTCGCCTGTTGTTGCAATTCAAGATTCCCTTATTCTTGGTTTTGTTGTGGCAAGAGGAGTAGGCTTATACTTAAAACTTTTTTTACTAGATGTCTTGGCAACCATTTTTACTTTACCCTTCTTTTGTGCAACCACTTCTTTATCCTCACTTTCTTTTGAATCACTGGATTGGTCCTCACCATGATCTTGTGTGATCTAAAATGGTGCATTCTCCTCCTCTTCTTGACCTAAAATTTTCTCAATATTTTTAACTATCTTATTTATTTTTCTCTCCATGGTTTCAACCTTCAAGTTCATGGTTACCTTAGATTTTTCTTCTTCATACACCCCAAATATCTTAGCCTTTTTTTGTCAATTTCTATTGATAGTAAAGTTATGATTGTTGCAGATGTTTCATCAATATTTACCTCATAGGGAAATGGCCTCAACCATGCTACCCTCAGTACTACAACTTTTCCATATGTAAAATTAGTATCAACAAGGAAACAAACATCATCATAATGTTCTCAACTAATGATACATGGATTCTACTCCTTATTCTCATTTTATTATTGAATTCAACAAAGTAATTTTTGATAATATTATCAAATTTTTCTCCTAATTTCTTAATAAAACCATTTATCTACAGTGTCACTAGTTGTTCCTAACTCCACACAATATCTCCTAAGGTAGGAAAAGTATTTTCCATATAGAAAAAATACAAACTATCAGGGATCCGAACTTACATATTGAATTATTTTCCTGCCTAATTGATGATAAGTTTTCTACCAGTTGAGTAATTTACAGCTAGAAAATATCATATGTATGATCCTTCTTGACTATTTTCCATGCCTCTTCAACTACAATATAGGGAACACTATCCAATCTACTCAACTAATAAAACTTGTCTTGTATTACCCTTACTGCAAAGTTGATTTCAAGATTTGTGACTGTAGACATTTTCATACCTTGTTTGTTCCATTCTTCCATAGTGTTTTCTTCAATCACTTCCTTACTCTGACAACACATAGTTCTCTTCCCTTGTAGAATAGGGTATCCAGTAACTCAATGAATGATTTCTGTTATTATTCTTACTGGCCCATTCTCCAACCATAAACTCATATCGTGAACTATGCTCAGAACTATTCTAATCCATTCGAATTTGAAGTTGCGAGGGAATTCCAGGAAACAAACTAACCCTTTGTTGGAAATGTGCTGGTGTTCAACCTTCAATGCTCCATCTACGTATAATTTATTTTATGCTTGTCTCAGCTCATAATCTCCAATCTCACTCACTTTTCACATGTAGTACACCCTCACATCATGAATCATTAAAACCTTTAGCAGGATCGATGATAGGGCTCCCAAGAGATCTCCCCTAATCGCAGTCTCAGGTACAGCTCAGAAATTTGACGGTTCACATAGATCACTCCTAACTAATTGAAAATTCTTTACCTCCTTGTCTTGATTCTTCACTTTGACAGATGAACTAACAGTCATTTCTTCAAGTTAGGGTTCGCAATATAGTTTTTGAGTAACTCGGCAACAATAGGTATATTCTTCAGAATATTTGTTAGTGATATGCAGTTGAATCTTTAAAGATTTTTCACAAATCACACTTTCAATCTCCTTTGAATCTCTTTGAAAATTCTCTTATCTCTTTGTGAAATGAAAATGAATCGAAAACTCCATTATATAGACTCAAATAGTGGAATTAGGTCTTCAATAATTTCTCTGTACAATAGTAAGTGTAAAACAACTATCTCGATCCTTGTATAATAGATCAATTAACTTATTCTGTCACTCGATCAAAATAATGAATTGGTCACTACTAATACTTCCACACTTAACTAGGTCAATATATCAGCTCGGTTATTATGGGGGCTTAGTACATAGTAAGAGACTCGGTTACCATAGACATAAATACTGATGCATGCAACCCATTATGCATATTAATTCTCTTCTTGGTTCTTGCCTTAGATCTATCCTAATGCATCTTGACTTATACATGTATGGACTTTAATACATCTAATGTTAGGAATTGGTGTAAAATATAGAATTTGAGAAAACAGATCCTTACATACCTTCTTTTCTTAATTAGAAGTAGTGTAATCACATGATCCATTGGATAGGGTGATCTCATCTTCATTGGTTTCACTAGTTCTCACTTCTTCTTTCTTTCACCATGTCAGATTCATCTGGTTCTTTATCTGATCAATAGTAGGTGCTTGTGCTCTAGTCCTGTAGTCTCTCCTTGTATGACCAATCTTGTGACAACTATAATATACCAAATTTCCATTTATCTAACTCTTGGATTTTCCTCGAAAGTGTGTCCTTATACAATTTTCTACAATATGACCATATTCACCACAATAATGAAAACTATGCCTTGAATTGTAATCCAAATTGAATGTGTTACCTTTCCTAGGTGTATTTCCTTGTTTCTTTAATGTCCACTTAGATTTTTCAATGGATCTACAGCCTTGTGTTCTATGACCATACTTCAGGAAATTTTAATAATGTCCTTGAAATCTAGGTGAAGTAGGTGACATGCTAGTCTTTGACCTGCATTCATGTGCCTGATGTCCATGCTTCCTATAGTTAAAGAAATATCCATTGAATTTAGGCATAGGATTGGACTTACCATTTTTTCTTTGGCAAAATTTTGTTGTGAGCCCTAGTTTCCCACAATGATGGCATGTAGGTTTGTTATTCTTTGTCTTTGCACTCCTTTGTTCTCTACTCTTTGATGATTCTCCTTCTTTAGTAGATGATAGGTTCTCGCTATGGCCAAGTCCAGAGGTGTCATTGGTCCTTCTTGGTGATCTCATTAGTTCCTCAAAATATCTCATATCTTGATTAGGTTTTTTCATCCTCTCAATGAGTTCCCTTTCAGATCTTAACTCATTTTCCAGTTGATTATTCTCTGATCTCGGATATGTAATTTCAATGTCTTTCCTATTTACCTCCTGGTTTGCAAATAAAAGTTGGTTTACCATGTCCAACTAATTTTTTGTGAGCTTCTACATATCACATGTCATTTCATCAAGTCTAGTAGCCATTTTTCTCTTATCTTCTTCTTCCATTATGTTTTCTTCCTCATCTTTATTTTTTTCGATCAATCACCTCACATAGTGTTATTGATTGGGTTTCTTATTCTATCTTTAGACTTTTGAATCATTCATTCAATTTGTTCTTCTTCTCCAATAGATCTACAATTTATACATTAATTTCTTTGGAATTTTCATTATCAAATATACCTTCAATGTTTTCTTCTTTATATTGAGTGTCATTCAGCTGAGTTGCCAATTCTTTCCTTGCTTTCAAGTATTTCTTCAATTCCTCTCTTGTTGTCTCAAGCTGCTACAGTGCAAGGTGAATGTTAATCTTCTGATTTTTTATGACCTTTCCCAACTTATAAACCTCCATCTCCAATATCTTAACTCTCAAGTGGTTAGACTTCTTCTAAGAGAACAAAGCTCTGATACCAATTGTTAGAAGTCTTATTCAGTAAAGCAGAATACTGAGAGGGGGGTGAATCGGGATCTATAAAACTTTTACACTTCTTAAAAAAATTGATTCAACATGTATACATAAACATTAATTTCAATATTGTAATAAATCTAACTGCAAAACACATCCATGATAAACACATAACACAAAGATTTGGTAACCTAGAAACCCTTGAAAGGTAAATCTAACTGCAAAACACATCCATGATAAACACATAGCACAAAGATTTCATAACCTTGAAACCCTTGAAAGGTAAAACTGGGGTGGGGATGATACCCAAAATTCTTCACTACTGTAGTAAAAAGGTGTGCATGTTAGGGCTACAAAGCTTTGATCAGTTCTGATGATCTACCCTATGAGGGGTCTGCCCTATTAAGAGCTTAAAGATTTATTCAATCTACCTTGATTTAAGGATTTAAACTTACAACTAAGTAAGCACTCTGTTAGGAGATTTACAAAAGTCTGTTAGGAATACTTTGTTAAGATATTTAACCTAATTCACTTGCTAGAATGCATCAATACCTGATCCTTTAGTTTTCAATTTAAATGTTGATGTCAGATCTCCTCTTTCCAACTCTTAACTGATCTCAAAATCTGATATAACTCTTTTTTTTTCATTCACTATTCTGCTTGGTCACTCTGTCTGATCTATTCTTCTGATATACCCAACTCCACTTCATACAAATACACATGTGATCTCTTCTCTTCGCATCTACACAATCTAATTATGATTTGAATCTTTCCTCATATAGATATTTGATGAAGCCTCCAAATTAAGATCAACAATCTAGATTCAACACTTTTGTTGTTTAAGAATTCCTAATTTTTGACTAGTTACATTTCTTGCATAGCGATTAATGATCTTAGCCATAGCATGTATTTAACTCCTAAAATGTCTTTAACGATCATTAAATCATACATATAATTTGGTCAAAATAGTTTACCTAAGTGTTTCTAACATTCCAAACACATATACCAAAACTGGCTTACTTGGCATATGAAATCTCTGGTGCTTGATTAAAACTATCTTACTTGGCATATCCATATGTTGTCACTCAGTGTATCCATATGATATCACTCGGCACTAACTTTTCTATGTAGACATCATAACTTGGAGATCAATAGATCCTCTAAAATTCTCACTGTCCTAGAGAAGCATGTTGTAGTCTCCCATAACAACCCAATTCTCATTAATAAATTTCCTCCAAAAGGCAGCCATTTTTTGCCAAGAAATATTTATATCCTCCTTCCCATTAGGGGAATAGATTTTAGAATGGATCTAGCAATAGTTTTCTCTAATGTGATTGAATATGGTATCCATATGATTGGTAATCTCATGAAAAGGCTCATCTTTAACATGGTTTAGATTCCAAAAAGTAACAATACCCCCCGAAGCTCTTTCAAAGCTGTTTCCATGCACCTCACAAAACTTAAACATTTTAATATTTTCAACTCTCTTTAGGCATTTTTTACTCTTGAACAAGTAAAATGTTTTTCATATGGTTTCTAACAAAATTGTGCAAAATATCTTGTTTGTGGAGACTATTCATCCTTCTAATATTCCAAGACATGATTTTCATATCTTAACTGGGGATTGAATTCTACAAATATCGGGGATGGTTTTCTGGATATCATCTACTATGTCTTGAAATATTTTATTCCTTGAATCTTGATGATCCCACGATCCGCACTTGGCCTATTTCTGGTAGAGACCCCTAATGGAGTACTCTTCATTTTTTATGTTTTTTTTTATCCACCTTGGTAAATGATTTTTCATACTCTCTATTTGTATTCTCTTGACTATAATTCTTTTTTCTTGAATCTCATTCCCTGTGTGAAAGCACTTTTTGGAAAGGAGGAAGGGTATACATGTGTGTGTGTAAATGGGTACCTGTTGAAAATGACACAAACACTCAATAGGTCATTGCATTAGCTTGAAAGGTTAGTCAAAACATTTAAAATCACTAATATCAGCCTATTGCCTTCCAACTAGAAAGAGTATGATTAGTTGCATATTTAGCCCTCAGAAATATGCTCAAAATCAGTGACCAATACTATCCTAGCATGAAGGATTTGATTTGAATTTAAACTAAAAATGAGAAAAAGCATACAATCTAGCTTTAAAACATGAAATGAAAACAAAGAACTAGCATGAGATAATAGATGAAATGTAAGTCTAGAGTGAATATAATAGCATAACAATGTATTTCTGATCTAAGATGAAGGCTTATTTACTCTCAAAACATGCTTCTATTTATAGAAGAATGGAAGAGAGAAGGGGGGGACAAGGTTCATTTATGAACTTGGAGGCTCATAAATGAATATGTAAGAGCCTTTAATACCCAAGGCATTAATAAGGCATGGGAGAGACATGGACTTAAGGTCTTGATATTAATGAAGGCATTAATGAAGGCATTAAAGAGGGAAGGGAGGATGTAAGAGAATATGGACTTTAAGAAAGTCCAGCTTGAGAAAGTGGACTTTCTCAAGTGGGTGGAGTTGCTAAGTATTGCCTAACGGAATGTGACAACAATAGGAGGTGGGTTAGAGAAGAATTTAGGATTAGGATTAGATTAGCATGGGTGAATGGGTTGAGAAGGGTTAGAACCCAGGGTAGAAGTGGTTGAGATGGGCTAGGTTGGGGTTAAAGATAAGGATTG
>MU228049.1:1802814-1816417 GCA_018584345.1 Thuja plicata | reverse complement strand
ATATTAAATTGATTAAAAGAATTATGCCAAGCAGTAACAGGGTCATTTGGACATAAATCAAGGGTATGATCACACTTAGGGCAAATAGGGTCTATAGTTGCGACAGACCAAATTTAGGTGGTTACAATACATTCTCCCATTTGTATTTTGAATAGCATTCTCACTTGGTTTATCTATATTCTGACTATAATCCCCATCAGTATCCTTAACAACTCCATTTGAATCATCTGACTCCCGTATTTGAACTGAACCTGATTGGACAACAAACCCAGACCCCTTGATTTTGTGGGCTAATCCTGAAACCCTAATTCAATAGAAAAATTAACTCCAATCGAGGGAAACCTAATTCTAGAGCTAGGCATGTCATCTAGACCCATCACGATAATCTTCATTTCTCTTGTTTTCATCTCCAGAATCAATGTTTCGTATTCCTGGTCATCTAATTCACCACACTCTCTATTAGCAAGAATCGAACAATCTGGTAGCTTTCTGGATTCACCTTGGTTTTGGTAATGAGCCTCTTTTTTTATCCTCCCCATATCCTTCCCTAACATATTTTATTTTTCATAAACTAAAAATATGCATGTTGGAGCCAGTAAGGGTATGGACTCTCCTCTATAAAGGGGAGATAAGTCTTAGATAATTGAATTGGGGAAAGGAGAGGAGTTGATTCTGGGTTGTTATGGAAGTTCCCAAGACCATGATTCTCCCTCTTCCCCCTCTAGTCCTAAGGATTATCATCCCCTCCAAGATAATGAGGGGAAATCTTATTCCTCCTCTATGGAAGTTTCTTTCTAGGATTTCAAGGATAACAAGGAGAAATAATTTTATATCTTGTAGGCTACTAAGGATAGCTCTATTAAGTGGGCCTTTCATGAGATCCAAATCCTTCATCTTAAGTATCGTTCCCTATCTTCTAAGTTTGAGGAAACATAGTGTAAGGAGGGCGATAAGGATAAGCAACAGATTGTACCCAAGGATTTCACATTTTTTGTTCCTAAGGGGAGTACTATTGATCCCCCAGGGTGTGCACTCTAGATGGTGGAGGAGAATAATGTGATGGAAAACTATTTGTCCAAAAATGTGGAGGCCACTGAAGAGAGTAGGGATATATATATGACAAGAAGATTAAGGATATGAACCTGAAGGTCAAAAAGTATAATACTACCTTATGTAATATTATGGAGCATAGTCACAAAATGGTTAATTCCTCTACTGAGAATATGAAGGCTCTAGCTTCCAAACTTGAGAAATTACAGAAGGATAGGACCATTTTGATTCTAGAGTAGGAGAAATAGACTAACATCAAGGAGAATTTGGTTTTGATAAAGAGAATGAGGGAAATTACCAAAAATAATAATTCTAACTTTCCCCTACAAGATATCCTTGAGTTAAAGAATGTGGCTCAAAAGATGAACCAACTGGAAGAGGAAGTTTCCAAAAGTCTGAATAATCTAGGCTATTTCTATTCTATTTGTCTCTATTGTTTGGTGTCTCTTGCTAGTGGTTTGGTGGATTTTTGTTGGGGGTGGACTAAGTTTTTCTTATGTCTTTTGTTTTCTATCTATCTTCTTGCATCTTGGTCCGATTTGTGTTTTTGAGATTTAATGATAAATCTTATGTAATCATTTTGTAAAGGGTTTTGGGTCTCTTCAAAACCTATTTTTTCCTTAATAAAAAACAAATTGGATTTTCCATACTTTCCTCAATTTTGGCTGGGGTTTTTCTTTCTCCTTGTCTTTTAGAGGACATTTTTTCACCTGGTACCCAAATTTTCTACATATGAAGCAAGCAAAGGGGATGATTCCAAAATCAATGGCTTGAACCCTAGTACCCAACTAAGAATGTATTTTAATGGATGATGGAAGATCCACATTCTGAGAGAGACCAACACAAATTATAGAAAAAACCAGTCTCTTTTTCGTCATCATCATTGGGTCTATAGACAAAAGTTCCCCAAAATATTTAGTCATAACCCTAAAGACATCCTCATTCTGGTATTCCAAGGGAAGACTAGGAAGTCTATCTTATACATGAACATTTTTTGAATATGGAATCCAAAAGGTCTAGATAGGGAGTCCATTTCTCAAGAGCCAAAGAGGAGTTTCCTATCACCCAGGGACCTCCACTCCTAATAGCTAAAATATCTTCCTGACAAGAGAACTCAAATGTAGATTATCCATTAGGAAGAGAAGAGACTTGAACTTCCACATTAGTTCTCCACTTATTTTTAACAAAATCCCTCATACCTTCTATGTTTGGCCTAGGGCCCATAAATTTACCATCCACTAAGTGGACCATAAGACAAATATTATGGTCTATGATAGAATCTGGAACAAAAATTGAAAACTTACCTTTGACAGGATCAAATATGTCATTTACTAGAGGGAAAACAAATTTACCATTTGGTTTCACTCCAAACATAGATGACCATGGTTTTTTCTGGACATAACCACCATCTAGAGCTCCCACATTCTTTTGAGACTTAGATTCATTATCCTTCCATTTTATGGTTCCAATAGATTCCTCATGAGCTTTGGGAATAGAGGAATCAACGGAGTCAGTCTTATCCCTACCTTTCCCTCTTTGTTTCTTTCCATCAAGATCAACATCCATCCCTCTCGATTCCACTTGCATATTCTCACCTAGGTCCCCTTCCTTTGACTCTTTCTTTCCTTTCTTAGCGGTGGGACCATGCGCTAGAATAGTCTGTAAAGCCTCAAATCCTACAAAATTCTTCTCTGCCTCACCACCCATGCATTCAAAATTCCTCTCCTCCCGATTCTCCAACCTGTTCTCCCACCTATTCTCCATCTTATTATTTAGTGTTTATCCATCCAATTTGTTGCTTCATCTACATCTTGTAGCTTTCTAATCAATCCACATATATATAAATAGGTAATATTATATATATTATAATAAAATAATAATATTATATTAATATTAATAATATAATATTTTATATTATATTATATTATATTATAATATAAAGTTAGTGGAAAAGAGGAGAAACATATCAGATATCGGATTTGGATCAGATATCTGATACTTGTGGGTATTATATATGCCCGAACAATATCATCATGGGTCATTTTCACCCACAAAAAGCATTTTTTAGTAGTTAACATCTGAAAACTTATGATATTTGATATGTTTGACAACTTTCTTTTCTTTTCCACTATCTCGTATGGATTTTATTCCATATTTCTCTATTTTTAATTATTCATTTTCTTTTTTTGGTTTTTATTTTGTTGGTATAAATTAGGTTTTTTAATTTGAAATTGATTGTATTTTTTTTTTTTTTTGAAAAATAAGCTTTTGAATGGACCTAGAACCCTTTATAGAGAGGTTACATTAAGATAAGAAATAAAATCAACCTAGAAAAACACTGCCAGAAACCAGCAGACACCCAGCATTACAAAACCAACAACGAGCAAAACCAACCAAAAGAGAAAACCAAAAGAAACAGACACTGGGAATGAAGACTAGGCCAAGTCCCTAAGGGTACCCACCACCTCCTTTTTGAGGTTGGACATCTTCTAAACTGCCTCCTTGAGATCCAAAATCTCCTTTGGAATAGCACTCACCTTTTTCATTCTTTCCCTAGTTCTTCTCCCATGGCTAGAACCTTGATTAGCAACACCCCCAGCATCAATATCCAGCTGACCATTTTTTCTTAGGGCGAGAGTTCTCCATCTTTTACACCAGGTTATTGAGGTTCTGAAATGAATCTTTGATGCTCTCACTACTACTCTAGAAAATCTTATTAAGAATTTTCTCCTCTTTCTCCACTCTAGTACACAGGCTCTCCAATCTTTCCTCTAGAGAGAAGGAGGGCTTGTTCTCATGGTCCATATTCTATATCTTAGAGGATAGGGTATGATACTTTAGATTAAGGATCTTGATCTCATGGAAAGTCCATTTGTTACACAGATAAGAGTGTAGGGACATATCCATAGCAGTTTGAAGAACTTCAAAACTAGGTTCCCACTTATCCTGCATATCCATAATTAATAGCTAAAATTGATTGTATTATTTAAACTATGTTAATTAATAAATTTTTAACTTTAATTTAAAGTATGACAGAGAACATTGAAAACCCATAGCCCCCAAAGCTAGAGCCATCAAATCCTCTTCTACCAAACTACCCATCAATAAAAGATTTAATCTCAAAATATTTTGATTAGTTGGTGAGAATTACAAAGGTTTATTGTAAAATCCCTCATTTATCCCTGATGTTTTCCACATTGTAGTTAATAATATTAAATGGAGTAACCCTCAACACCTAGCATAGTTATGTGCTTTTGTGGTGAGAGGCCATGAGGGCTCATATGGGTTGTCCCATGATGAGGTGTAGAACCTCAAAATATCAAAATCTAAAATAAATGTCCTCTTCATTAATTCTCATATTGCACAACTAGTTAATCATAAAAAATAAATTTGTCCATAAAATGGTGTACAAGTCATGGTATGTGAAATAACATATGCGATCATTGATGGATGATTTTGGATAGACCACCTAACAACAATATGGATGTACATGTTTATTTCATTAAATAATTGCATGCCAAGTTTGTATTGCATAAGCATATCAAATACCTTTCCATCAAATATTTCTATGGTATAGGTAGAGGTATGCCCTATGATAGACCTAGGGAAGTTAAAGTACTACAGGACCTATATGTTCCCCCTCCTTGCAATTATTTCCCACCTCTAATACAACATCTAGATATTATAAACAAATCTACCTCATAGATTATTATTCCTATTCACTATTTGAGTGGACTTTTGGTTTCTTAGACTTTGACACTAGCTTAACCACATGGACTTTATGTTGGTGGTGGATCGGGTGGTGCTAGCACATCCTCATCAGGTCCACATATTTTTGTACCCAATACTTGTACTATGTGCAAACACATTTTCTTGGGTTGTCTTGGACAACCTATTAAGAAACCCACTGACATATCTAATTATGAGGTCCATGATATGATGGGTGCACTAGATGAGATGATAGGGACTAGAGCACATGTTGGGGAGTCCTCACATGCCATAGATGGGGAGTTCATGCATCATTCATTGAGAATATAGTGGTAATACATAACTAGTAATTTCATAGCTCATTTTATTTTAAATGAATATTTATAAGAGATTAGGACTCTACTATTGTTTATTTATATGGTCTATTTGGAAATTGATGTCTAAGGAGGACATGGCATAGGTCCAAGATGTCACCCTATTGGCCATTTTATTTGGCCTTGACAGATACCTGGTATACATTTCTATAGTTATTCTTGTACTTTTTTTATTGTATGCATGCTTGTCATTTAAACTATGATTAATTAAGTTATATATTAACTAACATTTTTTTCCATATTTTACAATTGCAGGACACACCTAGTGTGAGGGAGGTGCATCGGTACCCAGTGAAAATGGAAAGGTAAGTGAACACAAATTTGATTGAATTAAGAATTAATATTTTAAAGAACTTAGAATGATTATGCATTTTGACATAGATTGATAGTTTCACATACTTTTTTTTTTATGTACAAGAAGTAATGGGTTTCACATCCTTGCTAATGCTTCTACACTAGAAAAATAAGAGATGCCTCAACATGTAAGTTTTTATTTTATGTTTTTGATTGAGGTAACAACAGGTTTTGAAGGGGACCCCAAAACCCTTTACAAACTAGAATCAAGAAAGAACATTAAAATCATCGAAAAGACAACGACTGCCTTAAGGAAATGACAGAACCAAACAAGGGAAAAACCAAAGATATTACAATTACAACACCATCCTCAAAAAGAGAAAAAAAAAAAGCCAACACACTATCTAGAAAATAGAAACAAAAAAGCGCCCAACAACACAATTCAGTCCAGTATTTTGAGGAAACCTTAGAGTCCACCAGCAGGGCCCGAATCTTCTAGATAGATTCCTTACATCTCGTAAGATCTTTAGGCTAAGAAGCCATTTTCTTCTTTATAATTTATCTAGTTCAAGAACCAGGGCCATAAATCTACTCATCCTACTTAACAACATCATCATCAATGGTAATGTTATTTGTTTCCATATAATTTCCTTCTAGTAGAGCATACAATGCATTAAGGTTAGTGATAGTAGCTTTCATACCCTCGTTGCTAAGGATCAAAATATTCTTGACCATTTTATCTTTTCTAATAGCTCTGTTGAGGATGGGGTTGATATTCTCATCTATGATGCTAGTAATATTCTCATTAAGGGAACTAGAACTCTCAAAATCCTCAATAAAAACATTTTTACCTTAAAATTATACATAGTAACATTGTTCCTCATTTTATCCACCATCTCTTCAATAAAATCATTCTTAGCATCCAGGACTCTATAGTTAATAATCAGATCTTGGATTTCATGAAACACCCATATATCTAGGTTGAAGGCCCAGATAGCTCTTCTTCTAGCTGCATTCAAGACGCTCATCTTGGTGACTCTTTTTGTGTTAAATTCTTGTTCCTCAAGAGATGTAACCTTACATTTTTATGGTTCTTAGTACTCTTTGCCTTCTTAGTGTTACCCTCAATATTTGAGATCTCATAGGGAGTATTGGGATGATCTTTAGCCTCCCAATTAATTGTTGAGTCAAAAAATTTGGAAAGAAACTCCAAAGGAGATGTGCCCTTTTCATTATCAACATTTGTCTCCATGCCCATCTCACCAACATCCCTGATGCCAGCATCATTCCCATCTTCAACATCCCTATCAGTGTTCTCATCTTCAACATTTCCCTTAACATTATCTTGACCACTCCCCTCCTTTCCATTATTATCCTTCGTTTGGAGCTGATCTAGAACATTGTGCAGATTTATAGCATCCTTAGAAGTCTCCTATTGGGGGTATTTCACAATTTCATCTCCATCTTTATATTTGACAAACTTAGAGAAAATATCACCCATTCCTTCCAGAAAAGGAGGGCTATTGTCCTATAAATTATTATTGGACTCCTCTTCATTCTTTTCCATGAGGGTATCATCCTTCTCAAGAATCTCCTTATTATTAAGCTCATTTTTATCTAGTATTTCCTCCTCCAAGGTATCATTGTCCTTTTCATCATTAGACTTAATTCCCTCCACCTCATCAAGGATAGATAGGGGAGCCTCTTTCTTTCTAAGTGAAGCCTTTCTAGTTTTCTTATTAGGTGAGGGGCTCACTTTCTTCCTAGAATTAGTCTCCACACTCTTTCTCTTCTGCTTTCCAACTTGCTTAGGCACTGGCTCTAGGATCTTATCTCTAGAATACTCAATGATAAGAAAAATCATACCTTCATGGAGGATAGGAGATTTGGTCTTGATTCTATTGTCCATAATACTCTGGTTGAAGGAGCTCAACAAGAAATAGGGGAAAGAAACCCTAGTCTTGTGATGGACATGATTAACAAGTACAAAATGGAAGTTGTAACCCCTTGAAAATCTTATGTCTAAGTTAAAATACACCATGATTACCCTCAAGACCTAATCTCAAATGAGCTTGATATTATTGATATTGACAAAATCAACATTTCCCTTAACTAACATTGTCCTCTCTTCAACAGTTTTAGGGAAATCCTTAAAAGCCTTATTACCAATTTTCCTATCTTTGAAGTAATTCATGCCATCAAGCGGAAGAACCATTATCTCTATAATTAGATCCAAAGTCAGAGGAAATAACTTACCTAAAAGGTGCACAACCCCATTATCCTAGCCTATAGAAAACTCTATAATAATATCTTTGTTGTTCCCATGCAAGTGCTGAAGATACTAGTCGACCCCTCCCTTAAGTTTCTTCCAAAAAACAATTTCCTAAACCCATTTGCATTCTGAGGATTTCTCTCTCTTAAGATCCCCTCCCATTTCTTCCTTCATGAAATTAAGCTCCAGAATATGATTACTAGACTTATGCACAGCCAGGTTGAGATGAGAGTTTCCAAAGATGGGCACAAAAAGATCAGAATGATAAGCCTTCAATGCTAAAGTAGTCTTAAACACCCACAGAGCGTTTGTTAAAAGATGACTATTTATGATAATGTTATCTGCCTCACACTTCACTTCATTAGTACGTAAAATATGCCTCATATCATTCAAAATCATAATTACTTCAAATGGTTCCCTTCTTTTGATTGATCTTATCATAATAAATGAGCTTATTAATGTCATCATTGATATTGTTCATTCTGAACCACTTGCAGGAGATGTCATCTATAACCCCAATGTTGGTTAACCCATCCAAGACCATATTAGTTTTGCGATAATCATGGGTTATGTGAAGCTTTTCAAATTTGAGAGAAATAACTTTAATTTTGTCTATTATATGCTCTATAGTCCACAAAGGTTTTCTTAAGCCTTTAATATTATTGATGATATTGAGAGAGCCTCCTTCTAGCCACAAGTTCTTACAACCCAAATCATCTACTAGCATAATAGTATTGAGAGCCACCATAGCTTCAGATCAGTGATTATATTTTAATCCCAAAGGAAAGGCCACAACTCCAACACAGCTACCAGCCCAAGCTCTGATGATGCCTCCACCACCCGCTATTCTTGGGTTTCCCTTAGTAGCCCCATCAAAGTTAGCTTTGAACCAGCCATGGAGAGGGGAAGACCACTTGACTCCATCTCTAGGATGAGGGATTTTAGTAGAGGTATACCTAAACTACCAATTTATGATGTTCTCAAGATCCTCCAGAGAAGAGATCAAAGAAGCATTATTGTTGACCATAACATTAAAGTTCTCCTCTAGCCCTCTGCAAGTTTGATTGCCAACCACTTCAGCTTCATTTTTTTTTCATGTTCTGTTTAGTAAATATGTTCCCATCATCAATAGTTATAGGATAACTTGTATCAATTTTATACTTATGAACATATATATCTTGACGTTAGAAATTTTAGGGACATACCTTCACTAGCGTAGACATATGTTAGGACTCTCAACTATCCTAGGAGACATAGAATTGAGGTAATCAAGAATTAAATTTTTAAGCTCAATTATAGTTCAATGTATATTGGTTTTAATGCTGATTTTTTAATTGTAAATCATATAATATAAGTAATCTCAATTTTGGTTTGAATTGTTCTTGTGCAAGCTCCTTTAGAACTAAAGAGTGCTTCGAAGAGGCTCAATTTTGATGATTCATCAATACTTTAGGATTTCATAGAGATATAAATTTTTCACTTGTGGACATTTTGGGATTCATACATGCCATTTTGCATGTATATTTTTTTGAGATTCTCTTATGGCATATGCAACATTTTGTAGAAATTTGTTTGAGTTGGCATCTATGTCATATTTATATATGGACATACATACCTGTTTGACAATTTGATATATAGAAGTTAATATTCGATATAATGTATTCATCATATTTGATATACTAGATATATTAATCATGATTATTGAATCATTATGTATTTTTACTTATGTGAGTGTCACTATTACTATATTTCAATAATATTTGATGTGTTTCTATCCTATGTTTTTCTATATGATGTGTTCTATTAATATCAGTTACCTTGAAATGATTATTCAACATATGCATATTACTACAAATATGCATTATGAACTTTATTCCATGTGTTTGGATTGTTTTAAATCTATGGTTTCATGGGTATTGACATTTTTACTTAAGGAATAAACTAAGAAAGATAAACATTAGTACTATAGTATCCAACCCCTTCGGGTTAGTATTATGGTATCGTCACATTAACTAATAGATTAAGAGGAAAAATGCATACTCATGGTGGGTTTAAAAATCAATAGCAGAAACATGTGAGCTTGATAGATTAGACATGTACTATCAAGTACCATACATGTACTTGTAACACTCTCAAATTGTTAAGATGTACTTATTGTTATACTTTATATTAAATGTTGCATATATACCCCATGTTAAGAGGATTTAAATTAGCATATCCTTCAAACTCAGAATTTTCAAGAAGATTCATATATTCCTCTATACTTGTACATGCACTTGAAAAATTTTCTTCATCCTCATGTTTTTTGACCTGGGCATGAATTTTCAATGTCAAAATGTTTGATTATATAGGTTTACCCTAGGCATGGTCCCAATTTGCCTCCCAAATTTCCCAAATGCTCAGTGTCATACCCTAGCAACATTGTCCCTTAAGGAACCTAAGTGCATAAAATCATCAAAAACTGACGGTTTGTTTCTTGCATTCCATGGGTACTTGTGAACAATCCATCTAAACTTATAGGGTCACATCAGGCCCCTCTACAATAACCTGTCTCAAATTTTAAAGACCTGAAGTAGCTTTCATAAGGTAGCAATTTTTTTGTTGACGCAAAACTATCAAATGTATTTAACAAAAAGATGCAAGAGAGGACAATTATCATATTTTCATCATGGACATGAACCATCAATGCCAATATATTTAGTTGGGAAAGTTTACCTTAGGAATGGTCATTTTTTGCCTCCCAACTCCTGTGAAGGCTCAGCTCCATACCCTAGCAATGATATCCCTTAAGTACCCTAAGTGTATTAAAAATTTAAACTTTGATAGGTTGTTTCTTGCAATCCATGACATTTTCAAATGATCCATCTTATCCTAATGGGTTATGTGAGGCCTCTCTATAATAACATATCTTACATCTTTCAAATTTGGAAGTGGTTTAATAAGGAAACATTTTTTTGTTATCGTAAAAATTGTTAGATGCATTGAATAAAAAGTTTCAAGGGAGCCTAACTGTCATTCTATTCATTTTGGGTTTGAATTGTCAATGCCAATGCATCTAATTGGGAAGGTTTACCCTATGAATGCTCTAATTTTTCCTTAAAACTTTATTGAACTCTCTACATCATACCCTAGTGGCATTGTCCCTTAAGTGACCTATGTAAAATTGTCCTAATGAGTCTAAGTGATTTATAGAACCTAGGAAATCCATAATCAACCCAAGACAATCCAAATGAACCTAGGACAACCCTAATGAACCTATTACAACCTTGAAAAAATAATCAAATAGATTCATTCTAGCAACATCCTTGGTTCATCTCACAATGCAAAATGTTTAAAATCTTACTTTATTTTAGTCTTACATTCTATATTATTTGTAGCTACAACTATTATATTTCTAACATGTTCTATTCTACATTAAGAAGTAACTCTCATGAAATAGGGTATTTGTAAGGAATTTAGGAAGACTCTAATCTTAATCACCATTACACATAAAGGTGATATTCATGAACAAATTATATTCATACATATTTTTCACAAAAATTTAATCACAAAATTTTATTTATTCCAATATAAACAAATTAGACAAAATGTATACATACAAAATTAGGCCCCTAAATAGGAAAAAATTAACTCATGTTCTTATACTTTCCCATGTTCTCCTGTACAAATACGTCATATATCATCAATGCAACTACATTAATGTCATCATGTACAAATACATCAATGTTATCAACCAATCCTAGATACACAACTAATACATTTGATTTCCATTTTTATGCTCAGTAACATATAGCTCCAATCACTGGAACTCTTGAAGACACCTACATAGAAATAACATACAAAATATAATTATTAAAAAAATAATACTAACTAAAAGTAAATGAACAATAAAAGTAAGACACACTCTAATGCATGGTATTTTAATATTGTATGGTCACCATATTTGTAATCCTTTCATTCCCATACCACGATAAGACTAAGTCTATTGACCAAACAAATAAATGAAATAAAGCATAATAATTGAAATGAACCAAACAAAATAATGTAACTAAGCATAATGAACGTAATTATGAACCATATAGTCATTTGGTATGAGATAGTAAAGTATGCCTCAAGTTTCATCTCTTTGTTTAAGAGTATCTATTATTTCTTCATGATTAGCATTACTAACTATCCAAAGTTATTTTTTCTTTGGTTTGGCATGATTCTTCAACAACTTAACATTTGTTTCTATAACAAGTTGTGAATACATGATAATGGTTTTGTGTTTCTCGTAGTCTTCAAATGTAGGTATGTCATTCTTTCTAATCATGTATGTCCACAACCAAGTTCTAGAAACAATAACTAAACTATTAGGATACGTGATTCCATCATCATTTTTCATATATTATGCTATATTTATTTTCTTGTACACATCATGCTAACTAGTAGTCTTATCTCTCATCGTTTCCCTGTAGTCCAAAAACAATAAAAAAATGTATTGGTTGTATAGAAGATCTAAAATATGTGTGTACTCAACTATACTTTCCATGTCATCATTTGGCATGGCTATTGTTTCAAATAAAGGAGTTAGATATTGTGGAATCCATGTATCCACCCACTCATTTAACTCGCACCAATCCTTATCATGCTGAAAAAAACTCTAATAAAAATAAGCCAACTTTTGTGTCTAAATGGTCCATGTACTTGCATATAAGCTTCAAAATGAATGCATCTTTTAAGAATTTATAATTGTCTAAAAATCCAATTTGTCTCCTATTATTCCCTCCTCAACCAACCAAAACAATTTGTACACTGTTGAATCAAGTGTCCCTCCCTAACAAATGTTAACTATGGCAATCAACAATAGAACATGCATCAGATAATGTAGCACCTAAAATTGCCAATTTCTTATTAACTAGAGATCTCTTTACACATGCACCCACTCCATCATGCTCTCTTTTTTCATTCTCAGTTTCAAAAAAACTCCAACTATGAGTTATACCCTTATTTGCGTGCATTCTACTTGAATAATGAAACATACAAGAATTCTTGAATTGTCTTGTGTAGTTATTTGACCAAATCAAATGTCTAGCCACTACAATATCTTTTTTCCTACAAGAACTCAAAATAAATATTGAAACAATATTTCACATACTTTGAGAAGTGAGATCTATCATCACTCATATAAAATGCTACCCTTTGATTATCTTCTTGTCCTATTTTCTACTATCAAGGGCGTGTATAATTTATATGGAAAAAAATAGAAATCTAAATAAAATTGTAATACTGAGCTTGTAACTCAATCTATGGTTGCAATGAGTAATTTTCTATAAAATTGATGACCAATATAATAGTTCCAATTGGGACAGAGTCTTTACACATCATGAAGTGTTGATCCAACCACTAAGACCTATGGCTATGCCTTGCATACTTGTAGAAAATTGTTTTCCTTAAAATCTTAAATAAAATCAGCAACATTGAATTCTTTTATAACCAACTCACATCTAGAACCTTCAACTCCACTCTTCAAAGTATATTTGACTTGAAAAGCCTCCACATTGTAAACACTTATCATTTAAACAAACATTTCTTTAGAAAAAAAAAATATTTCTAGGACATAAAAATTGATCTAGCAAGTCTCTCAATGATTTTGGAAGTTGAAATGTACCACACTCATACAACATTTCATTAGTATGTAAAGTAGAATAAATATAGCATAAATGTTTTTCGTGCATTGAAAATTCCACACATTATTTGTGTAAGATAAGAAATCATGGGGGTTATCTCACCAAAATTTAAAGGGGATTGAAATAGAGATATGTTTATTAAAAATGTATAATGTGTTAAGAAAGAATGGTTTGATAGATTATTAAAATGTAAGACTTGAAAATGGGGGATGTAAATTGTTCTTTGAATTACCTAG